>CAUYLG010006859.1:0-38337 GCA_963573385.1 Cacajao melanocephalus | reverse complement strand
CATGTTCTCACTCATAGGTGGGTGTTGAACAATGAGAACACATGGACACAGGGAGGGGAGCATCACACACTGGGGTCTGTTGGGGAGAAATAGGGGAGGGACAGCGGGAGGTGGGGAGTTGGGGAGGGATGGCATGGGGAGAAATGCCAGATATAGGTGAAGGGGAGGAAAGCAGCAAATCACACTGCCACGTGTGTACCTATGCAACAATCTTGCATGTTCTTCACATGCACCCCAAAACCTAAAATGCAATAAAAAAATTAAAAAAAAAGAAAGATTAAGAAAAAGTAAGATGATTATTTGCCTAATTTTTGGTGAATCAGTGAGTGACAGTGGTCATAGTGATGGTGAGTCAGGTCAAGAAATAAACATTTGCAAAGCAAAATCGTAAGGAGCATCTCCTGCCACCCAGCAGTTCCAGAAGAATCACAAAAGTGGCGGCTCATTGAGCGCTTTCCTATTGTGTCGTTTATTATCATGCATTTGTATGATTATCGTGTACTTTATGAGTTTTCATTTTCCAATAATTTGTATTCACTCATTCAGTTATTTTCTAACCCACTGATTCCAGTTCAGGGTCACAGGTGGCCAGAGCCCATCCTGGCAGCACAGGGAGCACAAAAGGTGGGAACTACCCAGGATAGGATGCTATCCTGTCCATGGAGAGTGGCCCTGGGGAAAATCAATTTTTCCCCATTAATATTATAATGATATGGTTTTGAACAAAACAACGTTATCCAAGGACCTGTTGTGTAGGTTTGTGCCAAGCACGTCTCAGACCAGGGTGGGCCAAGAAGACGATGAAGAGAGAAGAGGAATGAACCCTAGAAGAAGAAACTTTTAGAAGCATGAATGGGATGATGATATGGGAAAGAACACAGGCCTTAGGAGTGAGGGATAGAGGGGCCTGAAGCCTGGTTTCTGCTCTTCTTAGTTGTGTGACCTTGAGCAGGATATTTTATCTCATTGAGCTTCAGCCTCTTCACTTGTAAACTGAAGATAAGGGATAATAGTATCTGCCTCGTAGGGCTGTGGTGAGGATCAGAGATGAAAATAAAGCACCTGGTACATAGTAATTGCTTAATAATCATAAGGATCAACTAGATCTGCTCTCTGCCAGGCTCTGGGATAAGCATTTTACATGCCTTAATTTATTAATCTCTCATAACAACTATGAGGTAAATACTATTATTAGCCCTTTGTGTAGATGAGGAAAGTGAGGGTCCTGGAAGTTAACTGGCCCAAAACGACCCAGCTAATTAGTGATGGTACCAGGATTTGAACCTATGTAGTCGGACTTTACAACCAGCTCTCTTAAGTTCTCTACTTCTTGCCTTGTTTTCATGGGAGATGCAATCTCCAGTGGGAAGCAGGCCCAGGAATAGGAACAATGTGCAAAGGGTGCAAATGTAGTCTTAATCCAGGAAGCAAGGCTTGTTTCTGCACGTCCCCATAAAGAATTTTCAGAGGGAAGGCCAAAGTCCAGGTCCTTGCATCTGTCTCTCATGTCTTTAGTCATATGCTTTCTAATCCACCCACAAAGTCACAACCCCAGCTCAAACACTCAAACTCACATATACATACCACCAACCCTTTTTATTGCTGTCTCTTTAATGCTTCCCTGCCTTTTGAATTTCATGGAACACATAGAAAAGTATATTTTTCAGGCCTAAAGGGTGTAAATGATCTATATCTTGGTACATGAATTGAGTCACTTTGCTGTAACTCATAGTACAGCACTTTGCTATAACACCTCCATATACTCTAGGCAAAATGATCTGAATATAAATTTCCTGTAAAACAGGCTCAAAAGGCACTCTTGCACAAGCCCTTGTAAATGGATTAATGTATGGTATTGGCTTCTTTAAAAAATTGTGGTAGAAGGCTGGGCACAGCGGCTCATGCCTGTAATCCTAATCCTTTGGGAGGCCGAAGTGATAGGACTGCTTGAGGCCAGGAGTTCAAGACCAACCTGGACAACAGAGCAAGACCTTATTTCTACAAAAATAAAAATAAAATAAATTTTCCAGGCATGATGGCACATGACTGTAAGTCCTAACTGCTTAGGAGGCTGAGATGGGAGGATCACTTGAGCCCAGGTGTTTGAGGCTGCAGTGAGCCATGATTACACGATGGCATTCCAGACTGGGTGGTAAAGCGAGACCTTGTCCAAAAAAAAAAAAAAAAAAACTGTGGTAGAAAGTTGATCATTTAAATCTTTCACTACATTTTGGGTTCTGGACCCATTTTCTCCCATGTACATTTGAAGCCGGTGGTTGAATGATTACTGAGTATTTAATGTGATGTTGTACAATTTTAGACATGCTATTTTAAATGTCAATTCAATATGAATTCATTTGTCATTCTTTTCTACAAGCATGGATCATAATAAACTTATCCGTGATTCATGAAAATATAAAATATACTCTCACAGGAACTTTATCTTAATTCAATAATATTGGCCTTTTAAAATGAAACATTATCTGTTTTCTCTTTTGAATAGAGTTCATTGGTAACTGTTCACCAGAGGAGAAGCATAATATGTTTCACATTTTTTAAGCCTTTGACAAAATCAGAGATGAAATCTGGCTTTGTGTTTATGATTCCAAAACATCTGGAAGAATTAAAAAGGGGGAAGATGATGCTGTTCAATGATTAGGCTGTTCGGTCCAAGTACTACTTGCCAACATCTGGGTGTTTGGCACAAGAGAGTTGACAGTATGTCCTTTTCATTCACATGTTATGGTTTTGTATATATAGGTAGCTTTTCACTAAAGACAACTTAGATGCCTCTTTGATGAGGGAATATATGAAAGCAACCAGAAGTTTAAAAGTGTAAGTGGTGGGACAAAGGGAAAATTACGGCGGAAGACATTCCTAAAATGGTTCTACCACTGCCATAGAGTTGTAGCCTGAGCCAAAGCCAGAGGTAGGAATGTGTAGGCAAGATTTCTACATTAAAGTAGTACTGGGAGGCTGCAATAATGATACAGAAAATTGGGACTACTATACAAATCATAAAAAGGGGGAAAAGAAATCTTTAATGCACCACTTATGAGAAAATTGTCTAGTCTAAATCAGCACTTATTAATCCATGTTCACCGTAGTCTGATGTGGTGTCCCCAAGCATGATGGTTGGGAAAACAATGATTTGACCAAGAATTCAGCAGTCCAGGGCCCATGTGACAGTCACATGTATTCCTAATACACTATTCAATTGTACCTCAGAACTGAGTTGCTGGACATTCACAGCCTCAGTGTGAATGTGGAGAAAACCAAACAAGGGGATTTCATTCTATAAAACAAAACCCAAAAAAGCTCAGTAGACACGCTGAAAAGCAGCCTGGAAGAGAAGAGCTTTCAGTACACCTTTTAATTACTTTGGGAGGATTACTTTGGGAGGCCGAGGCGGGCGGATCGCGAGGTAAGGAAATTGAGACCATCTTGGCCAACATGGTGAAACCCCGTCTCTACTAAAAAATACAAAAATTAGCTGGGTGTGGTGGCGCGCCTGTAGTCCCAGATACTTGGGAGGCTGAGGCAGGAGCATTGCTTGAACCCGGGAGGCGGAGGTTGCAGTGAGCCGAGATCGCGACGCTGCACTCCAGCCTGGCGCCTGGCAACAGAGTAAGACTCTGTCTCAAAAAAATAAAAATAAAAAATACTGAGGATCACTAGAAAATAACCCAAAGTTGTGGAAGGAAGGAACTAGGCAAAGAAAAGAGCTTCAAAATTATTTTCCCCATTCCCAATCCCAGAGTAAATCAGGCACCCTTTGAAGTTAAGGCTACTCTGATAACCATGATCCAGTTGAGGAAAAGTGGGTATGAGTGGCTAACAACCAGCTGCTGTTCACCACTGAAGCTGGTTCAAGAGTAAATAATTTTCAACAGTCCTGGGAAAGAAAGGCATACTGAGAAAGAGTTTACAAGGGAGACTAAAGAAGCTTTTTTTTTTTCTTGAATGCCCTTATAATCAAATTCTAGATGAAAAAACAATTTCACCTTCATGACTAGTAAGTTTGTTTGACTAGATTAATTAGCTGCTTGACTAGAGTGACCAGATAATTTAGTCATTACAGCTCAACCCCTCCTAAAACTAAACAGATCTAAGAACTCAGCAGAGCCATCTCTATTTTACTAGATGACAAAAGTGGGATTTCCATTTAGCCCTCTCCTTTTTGGATCTACAGTAGTGGGGAGTCCCTTGAGATCCTCTGGACATATTCAGTTCACCTTAGATACACGAGATTTGATTTCAAGATAAAATATTTAAAAAACAATTCTGAGCTGCTACTTCTCAAATATTGCAGTTAAAAGCAGTGTTGATGTTCTTGTCATTCTTTTATGCAATCAAATAAGTAATCAGTTATTAGAATATATATTTCAATGCAAGTAAATATTATTTCACTTTCAAATTTAAACAAAGACAAAGCTTGTAAACATTTATTTTATTTTTCAACTTGAATTGACCCTTGTGTTTAAAGAAAATGTTTGCATCATGGATCTACGAGGGACTCCATGTTGTATATATTTATGTACCTTGTAGGAATTCAGTAAATATAATTCAGCCTTGAATCCCATCAGTTTCTTTTCAAACATTGTTTAATGTAAGCATTTATTTTATTTAAATATCATTGTAGATATTTTATGGCATCCTGCCACATACAACTTGAAATGTTTCTCCATTGGGTCAAGTTTCTATCTTGTTCAAGTGGGAAAAAAAACAACTAATGGTTAATTGGGGGACAAACACATTTCCAATACTCTGTGGTAAACAAATGAGCTGACTCAGTGTCCTTGGTGAAATAAAACTTTCTCTTAGAGCCAGGAATCAAATAAATACAGGATGTGTCTACGCCTTTCATCCTTTTCTTTCCAGTTGGAATCATGGTCGCAATGGCCTATCTGACTTCCGATTTTTCCTTCCTTCCTTCTTTCTGCTGTTCCTCCTTTCCTCCCTTTCTCTCTTCCTCCTTTCCTCCTTTTCTCTCTTTCTACCTTCTCCCTCCCTTCCTTTCTATCAAACTGTCAGCATAAGGCTTCTCATGTTTCTGGCTTTGAAGGTTGAATACCTGTTACACAAGGTAGCATGAGAAAAAAAAACAACAAAAGGAGATTGAATAACCTTAAGGGTATGGTAAACTAGATTTTTTTTTAAATTCATTGTTATGTGAGATTTTCTTTATTTTGTTTTGGCTGGAGCTACTGGCTGCTACCGTTTGCAAAGGGATGATAAATTTCAGCCATGCCCATCTTTTTCATGGGAGCAAGTCAACTTGTGGCTGACCTAAGTGGCAGAAGAAGAACAAAACCCCAGATGTTTTGACTTCCAGTCCAGTGTCATTTCCACTGTTGCAAGCAACCTCATCTATTGATAAAATATTGTGGCATTTTAGGTGTAAACCAATGAAGGCTTACCTAAGCAACATTTTACAGAAAAATAGCCAAGTATTAACAAAGGATCCTTGGTCAACTAAGTCTAAATATTCTGCAAAAATTAATAAAATAAATACTGCATATTTTCTATTTCATTGGAGATTTGCAGTGCATTCATTCACATTTTAAAGGCTCTTAGAAGTCGTAAAGAACCCTGTTCCATTTTCTTTAACTCAAAATGTTCCAACTTCTTTGACTATGGATCCCTTTTAATTTCATTGCGTACACATTAACATCTTCTAGGGTTCCATAGTGCACATTTTGGGAAACACTAGTAAAATGAATCAGGAATATGTGAATTAAAACGTATTTATTCTCTGGACACTGCTTAAAAAGATATGATACCCCTGGCACTGGAATCCGGCCCTCTGGTTTCCTAGCCAGTTCACGCTCTCCCCACTACAAACATCATAGTTTCCTCGTGGACTTTTTTGCTTCCAGTTGCTAACTGTTGCTCAGATTTCTCTAATTAGCTACTTTTGAGCCAACTATTTGGCAGAGCAATGGTTCTTAAAGTGTGGTCCCTGGACCAGGAGCATCAGCATCACCTGAGAACT
Organism: Cacajao melanocephalus; assembly: GCA_963573385.1. Classification (NCBI taxonomy): domain Eukaryota; kingdom Metazoa; phylum Chordata; class Mammalia; order Primates; family Pitheciidae; genus Cacajao; species Cacajao melanocephalus. The sequence goes on along the minus strand of CAUYLG010006859.1, from coordinate 32,342 downwards.
TGTTAGAAATGCATATTTGTGGACACCACTCACTTCAGACCTACTGAATCAGAAACTCAGTGGTCGGATATAGCAATCTGTGTTTTCAGAAGCCCTCCAGGGGCTTCTGATGCACCCTCAGGCCTGAGACCCACTGGTATTCTAAGGCAAGGCTTTAAATCATTTTTCCTATACCTGCTATTATTTCATCCTTCCTCTTATCATTCAGAAAACAGCCAAGACAAAGTAAGGTACATCCTACCGACATGTGCCTGTGTAATGCTCTCCTCCCTGTCCCTTCCAAGTATCTAATACTCCAAGCAGCTGCCCCACCAACTCATTGCAAAGCTGAGACGTCTTAAAGGTACCAGACCTTTGTGTCTGAACAATAAACACATTTTAACACACCCAGGTTTGGAAGGATGGTTATATACTGAGTTCTTTGCAATCCTATCAATCAATAACAAGTATCCCCTGAGTGCCTATTTAGTACAAAGCATTGTGCTCCATGTAAGTGCTTTCATAGAAAAACTTAATGTGGGCTCCTCTGCAAGTTTGGGATGTTACAATGTCGTTTAAGAGAGATAACAATCATATCAAAAACTGTCCAACAACACAAGCAGTGATTAGGAAGTGCCAGAAGAATGCTACTAAACAATATCCATCCGGACTGTAAAGTCAGACTGTTGAAAGAACGTTCAGTTGAGAAGCAGAAAACATGGGTTTTAGCCTTCCCTCTTCCACTTAATAGGCCTGTGGCCTGAGGCAAGTCAAAACCTCTGTGGGTTTTAGTTGATATTCTAAATCAAGTTGTAAATTAAGGGTAATATTATAATACCATACATGCCCAAAGGCAGGGAATAGAAACAGATCCACTCTTAAGATACCTTTTAGTCTAAGACCTATGATTCTATGAAGTCTCAACCTGAATTCTGCAGGTGCAAGCAGGGGTGCCATTGGCCAAGGTCCTAGAGAATGCATGTTCCAATGCAGGGTGGCCAGGTCTTCTGATTTTTCTAGAGAAACTGGAAATTAATATTTTATGTGAAATTTGTCCACTTAAATGTTTTAGCAGCTAGTTCTAATATTTTAATTGGGCCAAACCAAATGTGTCTGTGAGCCAGATGTGGCTTGTTAACTTTGTTAATTGGTAACCTCTGGACTAGACAGAGGCCACATAAGTCTTCATTGGAAAGGTGGAACTGTGGTGATTTCTGCAGAGGTTGAAAAAAAATGGTGGTATCAACTTAATCATTAAGATGCCTCACCTCAAAAACAGTTGATATTTTTTTTTCCCCAAGTCTTTGTTTAGTATTACACAGGCATGACTGTGGTTAATTATAGACTGCTTAGATCCCTTCTCCTTAAAGCTTTCCCTGACCACTTCAGCCCCAAGTGCTTTCTCCCTCCCTTGAGTTCCCATAGCAATTCTTTTCCATGCAATTCATTTGGAAATTAATCATACAGTGCCCTGTGGCATCTTTTCTGTTGTGGTCCTGAACTGTTATTTAAATATGTTATAATTATTTAAGCTTCCACATGTTTGCATCTTCTCTTCTGAGTTACTAAGCTCTTTGAGAATAAAGGTTAGGTCTTATTCCCCCAAAGTGCCTGGCACAGAGGAGAAGCTTGATCTGTTTTGGATTTAATTTCAAAGGAGAGCAGGAGCAGGGTAGTGTACCTTAGGGGACATAGGTTGATTTTAGATCGCATTCTTTCCAATACAATCTGTCCTCTTTATTATATGTGAACTTATACATTTCTATTTAATAATAATAGGTTCAAGAAAGTGAAAAAAAATGCACGGAATGACAGAATAATCACAAACATACATCTGACAAGATATTTGCATTCAGAATATATAAGAACTATTACAACTCAATAATAAAAAGACAACCCAAGTTTAAAATGGGCAAAGAATTTCTAGGGACATTTCTCCAAAGTAGACATAAGAATGGTCAATAAGCATGTGAAAAGATACTCAACTTCATTAGCTATCATGGAAATGCAAATCAAAACCACAATGAGATACTACTTTACACATAATAGGATGGCTAAAATAAAAAATAAAATAACAAGTGTTGGTGAAGATGTGGAAAAATTGAAACCCTCATTCCCACTACTAGAGGGAATTTTAAATAGTGCAGGCTTTTTGGAAAATAGTATGGTGGTTCCTCAAACCATTAATAGTATTACCATATGATCCAGCAATTCCACTCCCAGATACATACCCAAGAGATTTTAAAGCATATCTTTACACAAAATCTTGTAAATGAATATTCATAGCAGCATTATTAATACTAGCCAAAAGACAGAAACAATCCAAATGTCAATCAACTGATAAATGGAAAAGTAAAATGTGGCATATTCATATAATGGACTATTATTCAGCCTTAATAAGGAAGTAAGCTCTTATACATATACAATATGGATAAACCTTAAAAACATGCTATGTTCTCACTTGCAAGTGGGAGCTAAACATTGGGTACATATGGACATAAATACGGGAACGGTAGATACTGGAGACTACTAGACAGGGGAGGAAGGGAGGGAGGTGGACAAGGGCTGAAAAACTACCTATTGGATACTATGCTTACTATCTGGATGATGGGATCAGTCATACCCCAAACCTCAGCATCATGCAATATACCCATGTAACAAACCTGGACATGTACACCCTGAATCTAAAGAAAAGTTGAAAATTTTTTAAAGACAGTTATGCTAAGGGAGAGAAGCTAGTCATAGAAGACCATCTATTGTATGAGTTCATTTATATAAAATGTCCAGAAGAGGCAAACCTATAGAGACAGAAAGTCAGTTAGTGATTACCTGGAGCTAGGAAGTGGGAGAGGGAGCTGCAGGGATGGAAATGGCTGCCAGTGGGTATGAGCTTCCTTTCTGGGGTGATGAATATTTTCTAAAATTAGATTGTGGTGATGGCTGTACAACTCTGTGAAATACTACACATGACTGAACTGTACACTTTAAATATGTGAATTTCGTGGTTTTACAGTATGTGAATTATGTCTCAATAAAGCTGTTTTTAAAAGCTAATATTTATATAGCACCTACTATGTGCCAGACATTCTTCTAAGTGCTCTGTATGTATTAACTCATTTAACCGTCACAAAACCCTAAGAGATAGGTAAGTACTTTTATTGTTTCTATTTGACAGATGGAGAAATGGAGGGACGTAAACATTAAGTAATTTGCCTGATGTCTCACAGCTAGTTAGTGGTAGAGCTAGGATTCAAATTCAGGCCATCTGGATCTAGAGTGTTACATTCTTCAATACAGTGCCATATCGGAACTGAATAGTCAACACTTGTCATTTTTCTATTATTCTGCTGGAACCATGACAGAGACTTAGGCTTTGAAATTGTCTCCTCTGCACAGACTTTGGCTACACTAGATGTGAATGTGGGAAAAATTGATTAGCAAATAAACCAAACAAAGGGAAGAGGCAACAGAATAAGAAAGAGGAGTGAATTCATAGACACTCCGATTCTCTGGTAGTTTTGCACCTCTTTATTCTGCCCATTTCAGGAAAGGTGTGCACCTTGCACCTAATATGAAAGATACTATGTCCATCGAGCTATGGTGGGCAGTTGGGGCAAATCCTTACAGAAAAGCTCTTAGAGTGACTCAGCCAGCCACATCTGTCATCTTCTGGAGGATGGTGGCCCAGTTCAGAGTGGGCCATGATACAGAATGAAGATGACTCACATTTTCCTCTGGATTCCTAGGAACAAATGGAGTATCTGCCTGGATTCCCTTGATCCTCAAGTTCCAGAAGATGGCTGGGTTCATTCATTCAAGTAAACGTATTTATTAAGTTAAATCCAAAGGGATACAAAGTTGATAAGAAAAACCATTTAGTGAGTGCTTATAATGTGCTAGGTTTTATATATATTAAGTTATTTAATCCTTAAAACATCCCTGTGAGGTAGGTACTCTTATTATAACCATCATTTTATAGATGAGGAAACTGAAGTTCAGGAAGATTGAGATCATACAATAATTAAGAGCAGAATCAAGATCCAAACCCAAATCTCTCAGATTCTAGTGCTTTTTTCACTACAGTATACTGACCGCAACAAATATTTAATAGGCCCATACTTAACATCAGGCACTATGGGAGAGAGAGTAATACAAGGGTTCTCTCCTCAAAAATACTATAAACCAGCTTGGAAGATAAGACACAGACACAGCAAAAGTTAAATAATGCTATAACAATGCTATATAATAAAATATGTATATTACATATACAAGTAGGTTATACATATGATAATAGAAGAAATGATGATGTCTAATATTTATTAACATTTGCAATGTGACAGGCTCTGTTCTAAAGGCTTTACAAATATCATCTTATTTATTCTGTTTTATACATGAAGAAGTTGAAGCAAAGAGAGGCAAAGTAACTGGCTCAACATCACATAGCTTGTAAGTGGCAGAGTAAGAACTCAAACCCAGGCAGTCTGCCTCCAGAGCCCATCCCTTTAGTTGTTATATTGTTTTGCTATGATAAGGATGGTGCTATCATAGGGCTATGGAAAAATGCTATGAGAGCTCAAAGGAGGATTAATTAATTCTATCTGGAACAGTCTGGAAAGTGTTCCCAAAAGAGGCAATAGTTGTGCAGGGTCTTAAAGGAGAGTAGGAATTTACTGGAGAGATAAGAAGAATAAGGATGTTCTAAACAGAAGGAACAGCTTGTGCATGAATTTCCGCAAAGGCTTGATTTATCTGAGGAATGTTGAAAAGTTCAGTATGACTGGAGTCTAGGGTATGTCCGGATTGTGAAAGGGTGGGGAGAAGCAGTAAAAGTGGAAGATGAAACTGGAGTGGTAGACTGAGTAATCAGAAAGTGAAGGACCTTATATATAGTAGAAGGATTCATCAAAATGAGCTCTAATATGATGTCTATTGTAAGATTCTACCCGTTTTTATTTACCCCTGATTTAGAAAAAGACCCTTTTCCTCTCTCAAAGCTTGGGAAATGAATTTTGCTAAGCAAAGATAGAAGTTCTTGAAGGGAGGAAGGTGTGAAGTGTGTACTTTTTGGAAAGGAGTTGGGCCAAGGTGGTAAAGAAGACCACTGTGAGGAAGCCTCCTGGGAACAAGACTCTCATATATTCAACTGAGAAAGGGACAGATAACCTTCTCCAATCTACCATCAGGTTGGGTGCAATCTTAAGTAACTCATCTCATATACACACACTCTGGGAAGAGGGGTAGTTCTGAGATGAGGAGGAAAAAGCTATTAGTTGGCTTTTTGCAAGAGTTTCTCATCCCAGACTTAGCTCCTTAGTCGTCTCTTCATCCATGGGTCAACAGGAATCTTTTGGTTCCACTCCCACTGCATCATGTAAAACTGAGTGAGTTCTACTGTATCTTATAGGCCATGTGCCATCAAATAAGTTTTATAAGCAAGAGAGTATAGGAAGCTCAATATTGAGACAGATTGAAGCCTCAGCTTGAGAGAGGAAGAAACTAATTAGAGGCAGAAAGTGAAGCCTGGTCCAGCTGAGAAACAGCATGGAATTTAATTAACACAGTGGCCCTGTCAGTGGAAATGGGGAGAAGAGCTTTGATTCAGGAGACCCTTCTGGGTTACACTTGTAGGAAGTGTTGACAAATGGAATGTAGAGGAAAAGGGAAGGAGAAAAAGAGGACTCTAAGACATAACCCACTCATTTGCCAAACTAATTACCAGTGCGAGGTTTGTTTACAACTCATCTACTTTTAGTGTCGCCTGTTAATGCAGTGAGCCTTGCCTTGGTTGTCAGACTGGGATGATACATCAAAATCAGCTATGAGTTACACCCTTCCTTCCTATTTCCTTTCTATTTTTCCTTTTAGTTTAACCCTCAAATCCATGGTTCTCCCCTTCATGCTTTTTAGTTTCTCTTCTGCTCTTTTAAGAAAGAAAATCAGAAAGTATTAAAGTCCCATTTTTACAAGCTTCATCTGTGTCTCTCAGATCCTGGCTGCCTTTGTTTCTTATTGTTGGTGGTGGTGTTTGGGTTGCTGGAGTTTTTTCCTGTACAATTGGAACATTGCTTATTCACTCTCTGTTCAATAAAGTTCATCACGACCCATTGTCCTCTTTCTTCCCAGACTTGTATATAATTATTTTATGTTTGTGTGCAGTTTGTTTCTACTATAATGTTTTTTCCACATGGCCTTCTGAATTGTCACTAAAGTATTGAAAAACAGAATTCTGACCAAAGCATAGGCTTGGAGTGAATAAAGAATCCTTAGGAAAGAATTTTTTAAAATACTATCAACAGCATAGATTCAGACCTGAATCAGATTAATCTGTCTAAAATGCAGCTGTTAAGATTTTTTTACACTTTTATCTTAAATTCAGGGGGTACATGTATAAGTTTTTACAAGGGTATATTGCATGATGCTGAGGTTTGGGCTTCTATTGATTCCATCACCCAGATAGTTTTTGGAGTCCTTAATGTCTATTGTTCCCATCTTTATGTCCATGTGTACCCAAGGTTTTGCTCCCACTTATAAGTGAGAATACGTGATATTTGCATTTTTTTGCATTAATTTGCTTAAGATAATGGCATCCAGCTGCATCCATGTTGCCATAAAGGACATAATTTTGTTCATTTTTACAGCTGGGTAGTATTCCATGGTGTATGTGCACCACATTTTCTTTATCCAATCCATTATTGATGGGCACCTACATTGATTCTATGTCTTTACTATTGTGAATAGTCCTGCGATAAACACACAAGTGCAGGTGTCTTTTTTTTAGAACGATTTATTTTCCTCTGGGTATATACCCAGTAAGAGGATTGCTGAATCAAATGGTATTTCTATTTTTAGATCTTTGAGAAATCTTTAACTGCTTTCCACAGTGGCTGAACTAACTTACATTGCCACCAACAATGTATAAGCATTCCCTATTCTCTGCAACCTCTTCGGCATCTGCTATTTTTGACATTTTAGTAATATCCATTCTGACTGGTGTGAGATGGTATCTCATTGTGGTTTTGATTCTCATTTCTCTGATGATTAGTAATGAGCATTTTTTCATATGTTTGTTGGCCACTTGTATGTCTTCTTTTGAAAAGTGTCTGTTCATGTCCTTTTCCTTCTTTTCAATTGGGTTGTTTTTTGTTTGTTGATTTAAGTTCCTTATAGATTCTGGATATTAGTCCTTTGTTGGATGCATAGTTTATGAATATTTTATCCAATTATGTAGGGTGTCTGTTTACTCTGCTGATAGTTTCTTTTGCTGTGCAGAAGCTCTTTGGTTTAATTAGATCCCACCTGTCAATTTTTGGTTTTGTCGCAATTGCTTTTGATGACTTAGTCATAAATTATTTGCCTAGGCTGATGTCTGAAGGGTATTTTCCTAGGTTTTTGTCTAGAATTTTTATAGTTTGAAGTCTTACATTTAAGCCTTTAATCCATCTTGAGTTAATTTTTGTATATGGTGCTAGCTAGGGGTCCAATTTCAATCTTCTGTATCCGGCTAGCCAGTTATCCCAACACCATTTATTGAATAGAGAATCCTGTCCCCATTGCTTATTTTTATCAACTTTGTCAAAGATCAGGTGGTTGTAGGTATGGGGCTTTATTTCTGCATTCTCTATCCTGTTCCATTGACCTATGTGTCTTTTTCTGTACCAGCAACATGCTGTTTTGGTTCCTGCAGCCTTGTAGTATAGTTTGAAGTTGGGTAATGTGATGCCTACAGGTTTGTTCTTTTTTCTTAGGTTTACTTTAACTATTTGGGCTCTTTTTAAATTCCATATGAATTTTAAATTTTTTTTAAGTCTGTGAAAAGTGACATTGGTAATTTGATAGGAATAGTGTTGAACTTGTAGATTGCTTTGAGCAGTATGGCCATTTCAACAATATTGATTCTTCTAATTAATGAACATGGAATGTTTTTCATTAATTTGTGTTCCCTCTGATTTCTTTCAGCAGTGTCTTGTAATTCTCCCTGTAGAGATCTTTCACCTCTTTGGTTAGATATATTCCTAGGTATTTGAATTTTATTGTATAGCTATTGTAAATTGGATTGCATTCTTGATTTGGTTCTCTGATTATGTTGTCGTCCTACTACAGAATCTTTTGTTGTCCCTTCAAAACAATGGAAAGAAGTTCAAGTTTCAAATTCTTGTGTGTTCTGTCCCTGACACAATTTTGCAACCTTAATTCCTACTACTGTCCTATGTGTAGCTACATTTTCCCATGTCTGTATCTTTATTCATACTATCTTTCTCACCCTGCCCCATTCCCATCTGGGAGATCTGATGGGGATAAGAAATCAGACCTGTATTTCAAAGCCAGATTCACTACTTACTGACTGAGGGATCTTGGGCAAGCCATTTCCTCTCGCAGAGAGTCAGTTTCCTAATCTGTAAATGAGGATTATAATAATGTCTTCTGAAAGTTGTAGCAAGATATAAATTATATGACATATACAGATACATCTACACAGTACCCATCAAGTGATATTTGCTCAATAAGTTATTAAATTGATATATTTACGGGATTTGAAAAGACCATTCAAAGACCATCCATGCATTTCAAATCACAAATCCCTGAATTTTTAGTTCATCGGTATTGGGAAGTCTGTCTAAATGAAAAATGATATTTCTCATTACCATTGCTTTCCTCATCCCTCAGGAGTATGTTTACATGTGCATGTGTGTGTGAAAGAGGATATGTATGTGTTGGAGAGGGTTGGGTATTTTCTTTGGCAGCCACATTTCAGAATGAGTTGAAAAAACAAGACTTGTTTTTAAAGTAGGTAAAATCATGTGCTTGGGAAGTTGAGTCACTCTAAAGAAGGCCCAGAGGGGATCCAGAAAAGAAAAATGGGACTGTGCAGAAAGCCGTGAGAGGCTGCCATGTTCTCTAGTTCTGAAGCCACAACTTGTCACTGAGGGAAGAGTCTCTTAAAATGAAGGTAGCAGCCTGAGAGAAAACTTCTGTGACAGAATTTCAAAGAATAAGAAAAGAATAATTGAAGGCAAGATTTTTTCATTTTTTTCTGTCCCTCACAAAGAAAGAATTAATATCAGATGAAAATCAGAATCTCACCAAACTGTTTACTAAGAAAGCAGGCCAAGTAAAGACTCTCCTTGAAAGCCATAATGGAAATGGAAAACAATCAAGAATGGAACACCAGAGAGCAATTGAAAGGTACAATGAAAAGCGGATGTGGGTGGTATGATAATGAGTATCACAAAAGAGCTAGCGTGTTCTTAAAAACTCAAGAAAAAGTCTCCAAACTTTATCTGAGTAGTGAGAAAAATGGTAGGACCAGAGAGACAGAGTGAGCAGGCCCCATTGAGAAGCTGTGCTTGCTGTTAGGAAAGGTTAATGTTTCATGAGACTAGCAGAGCCAGAAGTGGGCAGAGGGGTTGGGGGGTGCGGGTGTACAGCAGGTGCCATTTCAGTATCTCCAAGGACCATTCAAATGAAATTGGTGGCATGTGTCTTGGGCATTAAAGAATGAATAGGCTGATAAACACAGATCTCTGTGGCAGGGAGTTAATTCTAGGTGGAAGAAACACTGATGCCCAAAAGTATAGGGTGCACTTTGAAAACACAGAATGGTCATTTGGCAGAAGCTAAAGCTATGTGCAGATGAGTAATGGGAAAGAAGGTGGAAAAGAAAGATAAGCAAACATATAAACATAAAGAGCTTCAAATGCGAGGATGAGGAGCTGGTACGTTCCTCATTAGGCAAAAAGGAGACTTTTAGGATCTTTTGCCAAAAGCTGTTGTTTAGAGAGATGACTAGTAGCTATGTTTAGGATACTTTGGATATTGGGAGATTGGATGTGGAGTGGCTGCTTATGAGACTACCGCAACAGTCAAGGAGAGAGTGGATGAAGAGCTGAATTAGGGTACTGTCCCAAGGGATGGAGTGGAGAGAGAGAGGTGTGAATGAAAATAAACATCTATTAAAATAAGTAATTATTCAATGGACTTCCATGACCTACTTCATTCCTCCCTCCAACATTAAGGACCTCTCTATACCCAAAGATAGGTTATGATGGAAATATTTCACATTTATAGCTCCAAAGCTGAGCCTTGTAGCCAAAAAATGGGCACAATAATGTAAGATTTCCGTAAGATTTCAAAATGAATGTCCACAAGGAAATCAGGATCTTGAATGAAAGGACAAAAGAGGAGAGGTTTTCGAGATGGAGGTAGATATTAAAATTCAAACTCCCTGTACAAATCAAAAATGTGTACAGATGTATGGCTTATGCAATCTAGTGAAAAGAGAAGTTATGATAGCAGCCCAAGGCCAGATGAAAAGTAGCTTTTCAAACAAAAGCAAAAGGAATGTTCCACCAGTCCTGAGTAAGAAAATACTGTGCAGCACAGGGACATGGGAGGGGATTAGTACATAATGGTTCCAGCCTTTTCCAAGTTAATTAATGGTTTGATTGGGGTGCTTTTCACTATTAAAGAAAAAAAAAAAGAAGCCAAGAAATTCAGTGATTTACTGCAATGTTGCCTTAGTTCTCATACCATTCTTTCTGTGTTGCGTAAGGGACACTGAAGTTCCTGGAAAACTGTAGGTATCTCTGTTACGCTGTTTTGGCCATTTCACAGAATTTTAAAAGGAGACACAGTGGGGTTTGCAGACAAATAGAAAGATATTAAGGTTGTTGCTATTACAAGTGACTAATGCATATAGCTCTACTGGGCAGGAGTGAATTTTATTCTTAGTCCTGATCTCATGAAACGTCCTTGTGGGTAAAACGCTCCCCTAGCAGGATTCCAAGGTTGGACGTAAGCAGTTATCTCTTGTGAGTATCTTCAAGGCTAGGGGAAAACCTTGAGGGCCCTGTTCTCCTGAAAAGTTTACTGTTATTACTATCTGCTAGTAGTCCCACTCCACTTTCACCCACTGCCTACCACCACTGCAGTGCTGTAGTTAGCAGCACTAGAAGAGGAAGGTGGTTTCCATGCCCCTAGGTGGCTCTGGAAAATATGACTACTGGTCCATTAAGTGCTCAAGGAAAGGCAAATGACTCAAGACTTGTCATAACATCCCCACTGCCAACAGTTTAAAAACACAACCAACAGGTAACCTTTATGGAGGGCTTACCCAGTGCCAGATACACTTGCATCCTTCCCCACACCCCTGCAAGGCAGGTACTATCATCATATTCTAGATGACAGAACAGTCGCCGGGAGGTTTGTTTAAGTGATTTGTTCAAAGGCAAATAGCTAGCAAGTGGCAGAGCCAGGATTTGAACCCAAATCTGTCTAATTTTTTTCATTACACTTCATCTCCAATAAAAGAGTTTCTTTTTTGTTTTCCTCTGAGTGTTGGTGCTGCCTCATAGGGCAGAGCATGTTTTCAGTGCCCCAGATTATCATAGTACCATGGCTATCTCTGAGTCCTCTTGCAGAATTCTCTCTCATCTGAAGTCTCTAAGGTATCATGTCAGCCACCTTGGGATGCTCCCTTTATCAATTTGAGCTAATACAATAGAGTCATGGAGTCTCAGATTAAGGACAACTGGTCCTGTGTGTCAGCTCATGTTGACACCTCACTCCGACATTCTTGTCTGGAGGCAGGCTAAGTTCTGCTTGCAAACTTCTAGTCAAGGCCTGCTTCATGGACATAAGGCCATTTCATTTTGCACTGGCCCCTGCAAATTAAATAGCGATCCTGCTTCTAGTGATGAGAGACTCATTAGCTCAGGAGGCAGCCCATTCCATCTTTGAATTGCTGTCTCTTAGCAAAGGCATCCTTATGGTGTAAAGAAATCTATTTATCTGCAGTTTTTTCCCACTGGCTTCAAAGACAAAAAGATTTGGGAGAAAATGTCTGGCTCTGCAACCTCCTTACCATGGCTTTAAGCAAGTCATCTAACCTTTCTGAATCTCAGTTTCCACATCACTAAAATGAGAATACTACTACCTCCTTTGAAGATTTTTCTGTTTTTTTTTTCTTTTTTTAAGAACAGACAGAACATAGTGTATTGTATGTAGTCAATGAATCGTAACTATAACTGACATCAATATTAGCCCTACCATGAGCACATTGAATGAGAATGACAGAACATGGTTCAGAACACAGATCCTGATGTGTTCTTTACCTCACTCAAAATGCCTTATATTTTTCCTGTTCTTACTTTTCATGCTAAGAAAACTTCAAATCATTAGCCCACTTATGATTTCACCCTTAAAGTACTACAAATAGTGTTCTAATTTAATTTGAAAAACAATAATTCTGAGTAGTAGCTGTAGTATTTTACCATCGGATTACTCAGTGTTTTAAGTTCGTGTAATATTTCCCCATTACTGATTTTGTTTGAAATTCACAATAACTGTGAGGCAGGCAGAGCAGGCTCTTATTCATTCATTCATTCATTCATTCATCTTTTAATCCAATATTTACTGAGCCCCTACTATGGGCTAGGCCCCGTACCAGGGACTAGAGATACAATGATGAACATGGCAGATCTGGTTACCACCCTCTAGAGCTTGTATTCTAGGTTGTTTGCAGAAGAGGAAACTAGTTTCATTGTTTAAGTAATCTGCACAAGGTTGTATGTTTAGTAAGGATAGAGCTGGGACTAGAACTAAGATTTCCTGTTACTCATTTCGGTGTGTATTCCACTCTCTCATTCTATCTCTTGTTCCACTGCATCCAGCAACTTTCTTATAATTTCCCACTCAGTTCTAAAGCATCCTGAATTTGCTAGTCGACTACTCTGCCTAAATACCATTTTTAGTCTTGAAATTCGTTTTATTACACTTAGTTCTCACTAGTCAGGCAGTTTAACATCAAGTCACTCTAGTGTCCCTGGGCTGTTTGCTAAGCTTGACTACATTCTATATAATCTATCCAGTAACCCAGAAATAGGAGAACTAGGGGCCTGTATTACTTCACCCAGCCTCCTTGTTCCTTCCTGGGTTAGTTAACCTTTCTTTGACCAGTGAGATAATATACAGTTTCCTTTAAAAAGGCTAAAGGGACTTCCAATTGCCCATGTATGATATCAAATCCAGACACTCTCCCTGGCTTTCTAGGCCCTCCCTAATCTTGTCCCACCCCTTCCCTTGAACCTTATCTTTTTACTCACCCACCCTCCACATATCCACCCCAAGATAATTTCCTATCCTATGTTCTATTCATGCAACTTATCACTCTTCTTACCTCTATCCCGCAAACATAGAAGCTGTCCTTTGCACCCTCCACCGAATAAATTCTACTCAGCCTAAGTCCTATTTCCTTTATGAAGCCTTCTTTAACGGCTCTAGCTCTCAATGATCACACCAATATCTTAATAACCCTGCTTCTAAGTATTAAAAATTATTGCCTAAGTACATGTTAAAAAGGACCTCATTTGACAGCCTTTCATTTGAAAAAGTTCTGCAGATTTTAATTGGCCTTATGCTTAATAGCAATCAATAGTGGTGATCCAGTTGCAAATATATAAATAAATAGATACCTTGGGGATGCAATCTCAGGTGGTACTAAAATATATGCCTAGATTGAGAGAAATACTACTAGACTCATTAATTCATGCACTCATTCATTTAAATCATATTCACTGTTTTTTTAATGTGCATATCCCCTGGCCTAGAAATTCGACATTTAGGAATCTATTATAAAGAAATATTTTACAGTATTGTTTGTGTATAGTAGGTTTCAAGATTTTCATTTTATCTCTGATGTTCTATAGTTTCACCATGTTGCACCTATAGGGTATGAATTGGTCTTTATTCTGCTTAGAACTAGGTACATGGTTTTAATCTGAGGACTAATATCCTGTTCAGTTTTAGAAAATTATCAGCTATTTCTCTTTGAACATTATCTCTTCCTATTTTTTTCTGGAGCTTACATTAGATAATGTGGAGTTTCTTGTTCTATCATGTGTGTCTCTACTTTCCCTTTCATATTTAGCATTTTTATAGTGCCATGCTATATTCTATGATTATCTCAGATCTATTTGTTATTCTATTTGTTCTCTCTTCACTCATAACTTATTAGTAGTTTAACCTGTCAATTGGCTTTTTAAACATTTCATTTGGGCTAGAACTAAAATCTTACAATGCTCATCCCAAATTTTCTATATTCTTCATTTCTGGACTATTTATTTGGTATACACACACAGAGAAAAGTTGTGCTCTTGCTTTATGTATTATTTTCCTTTTTTATATCTTGAAACCTTCAAACATACATTTTAAAGTCCTTTTGTACATGTAGGCTATGAGAAAAAGGGAAAAACCCAAAAAATAAAGTCCTTTCAGATAACTGTATTATCTGTAGTTCCTTGAGACATAATTCTCCCATTTCTTGTATATACCCACTAACTCATTCCAGTCAATTTCCTCATGTGCTTTATCATTTTTTTGCATGTGAGCTTATCTTCTGCAGGAGTTGTTTTCTGTAAGAACCTTCTGTAAGAATTGGACTCTGAGTTATGGAGGTGGGTCTACAGGCAGTTTTTCATTTGCCTCTGCCAGAGTTTTATTGTGTTCCTGGCTCTGAGCCAGATTTTATGTTAAGTTCTCACCCCAGGATTTCTGCATTATGTGGGTGGTGAAATTTTGGTTTCATATTGCTGTGCAGCTCAGGTTTAGAGTTTTAAACTTCTTGTGTGAGTTTATTTCCACATGATCCTAAGGAAGATGACCTACATCCTGTTTATAGAGAAGCAGTATAGCACAGTTACTTACAGGCATGGGTGCTGGAGTCAGGATGCCTGAGTCTGAAATTTAGATCTGCCACTTTCTAGCTGTGTGACCTTAAGCAAGTTACTTAAATGTTTTATTCCCTACTTATAAAATGGGGTTTATAATACTACCTAATATCACAGGGGTTCTGTGATGCTTAAATAAATAAATGCATGTAAAACATGTAGAACAACGCTTGTCACACAGTAAATACTAAATAAGAGTTTTTATTGTACCTCTGGCTGTTTGGGAAATCTTATTTTAAATCATAAATGGGGCAGCATCCTTCTACTCATTGTTTTATGCAGGAAGCACAATTCTAACTCAATTCTAAGCCCTGCAGAGGACTTATAACCTCATCCTTTAAGGAATGTACCTGGTCCCATTTTTCTTATGAGTAGTGAAATTTCAATTTATGCTCATTGCTGTGACTCTGAGTTTTCTTTTGTCTCTAGAATCTGACAGTTTTCTTTTCTTGCTTCTGGAGTTCAGCCATATATTTTTGTGCTTAAATTTCATCCAATATGTCTCCGTGTTTTAAGTTATGTTGACTTTAACAGTGAAAATATTAGATAAACTGACTAATAATACAGGATTTGTTAAATAAATCATGGTACATTCATAAAATGAAATAGAATGCAGTCATAAAACATAATGAAGTAGGTCTGTATACTTACATGGGCTGATATAGAAAGACAGGTGTGTCGTTAAGTTTAAAGAAAAAGGAGCAGAGAAATATATGAGTCTACATTTTATGTATACAAACTTAAGCCTTTATGTGCATAAAAAGATACTGGAAGGATGCACAACACAAACCATTACCACTGTTACTTGTAGCAAGGATGTGAAGGACAGTGCCACTTTTACTACATTTTTATTTTTTTTTAAATAATGTATAGGCACTTCTTTTAAAAATTAAATAATTTGAAATAAATAAAATACAAATACCCTCCTTCCTTGATTTTATATCCCCCTCACAAAGTAAAAAAGATAACCAACACTTACCAAACATCTACTTGGCTAGGAGCTGAGAAAACAATGATGAATAAGCTTCATTCCCAGTGATAAGAAGCCCAAGATCTAAACACAGAGTACCGTAAGAAATGTTCTCAAGGAGGTAGGGGAATAGCCTACTTTCTCAGAGGGAGTGATGTCTAGGAATGTGCCGCATTGTCCCAGGAGCTGGGACCTTAACAATGGGAAGTACACCAAGTAAACAGGGGAGTTGAAGGCATTTGTAACAGTCAAGGATCTAGTAAGGCATATTCAACAGGGAAGTAAGGGGAGTTTAATGAGTGGGACTGTTTATAACAGTGTGAGCATCATTAAGGGAAAGCAAAAAGGATGGTGAAGCACCCTAGGGAGTCCTTACCACCCTAAGACCTGAAGAGCCAAGGGGAGAGAGCAGTTAACCAGAACCTAGACAGAGTAGCCCTAGCTATAGAAGATGACCAGCAAAAAAGTCTGGGGCTCACAGCAGATCCTTCCAACAGGACTCAGCCAATCTGCACCCACTTATAAAGAAGGAGCCAGGAGAAAAAATACCCAGACTTTAACCTTTCTCTGATCTCCAATCCCCTGCTAGTGCCTTACATTGGCCTTATACAAGAAGAAGTCAGAGGACCAGGAAGCCAATTCATACAGTTACCAGAGGCTGGGAAGGTAGTGGGAGGCTAAGGAGAGATGGGGATGGTCAATGGGTACAAAAAATAGAAAGAATGAATAAGATCTAATATTTGATAGCACAGCAGGGTGACTATAGCCAGTGATAACTATACATTTAAAAATAACTTAAGGACTGTAATTGGATTGTTTGTGACTCAATGAGTAAATGCTTGAGGGGATGGATACCCCATTCTTCATGATGTGCTTATTTCACATTGCCATGCTTGTATCACAACATCTCATGTACCCCAAAAATATATACACCTATTATGTACCCACAATAACTAAAGGTATTTTTTTTTAATGCAATCTCTCAAGGTCAGTCTCAGGGGGTACAGAAAAAGGATGGAGAAGGGTGAAAACTGGATCTTTAGGGGCTATATGAGAACTCGTTGTATGTTCCTCTCCATTTTGCTGTTAACTTAAAACTGCTCTAAAAAATAAATTCTATTTTTAAAAGTGGATCTTGAGGGGCAAATAGACAATATTGCACAAAGGCATTTTATACAGAGAGAGCCATATTGGCAAAGGAATAATAGCAAGGAATCTTAAGAGGTATTTGAGATGCAGGCACTACCTTAGTGTGATTAAACTGTCAGGACTATGGGGAGGACAAAAGTGAATTGATAGAATGCAGAAGATGTGAAAGGAGTATCAGCAAACTGTACAAGTTCCAATTTTTTTAGATTTACAAGCTGCCTGCCCATTGTCCAAAACTGGCCTGAAAATATTTTTAGTTTGATAATTGATGTATATGTTATATGTGAGTTTGAATGTGAATATCTTAGCCATGTGGACTCCACAGGTCCAACCACTTGCCATTGTCTCACATCTGATCCACTTCACCTTTTACAATTATCAACTTGCCCCGACAGCATTTGAGGAAGAAACGAACCCACATTAGAGCATGTCTGGGGAGGGAAAGCCTACAGGTTTGGAAACCATGTCAAACTAGGAAAGGTTAAGAAAATTAAGTCATTAACTTTAGAAAAGGGATGACTTAGAACACGATAGTTTCCTCAGGCTAACCAAAGCTAATATAAAGAAGAGAGAATAGGCTGGGCGCAGAGGTGGCTCGTGCTTGTAATCCCAGTACTTTGGATGGCCGAGGCAGGTAGATCACCTGAGGTAAGAAATTTGTGACCAGCCTGGCCAACATGGTGAAAACCCGTCTCTACTAAAAATACAAAAATTCACCAGGTGTGGTGGCAGGTGCCTGTAATGCTAGCTACTGGGGAGGCTGAGGCAGGAGAATCACTTGAACCTGGGAGTCGGAGTTTGCAGTGAGCCGAGATTGCACCATTGCACTCCAGCCTGGGCAACAAGAGTGAAACTCCATCTCAAAAAAAAGAGAGAGAGAGAGAGAGAGAATAGATTCATTTTATGTTGTCCCTTCATCCATTTCACAAATTATTTGTTGTATGTCCTCCCTGTACCAGGTTCTGACAGAACTACTCCAAACAGCGGAATTAGGGCTAAAGTGTAGATGTTTCAGGAAGGCAGATTCAGACTCAGTTTAGTGGTTCTTACTCGTTTTGGGTCTCGAATTCCTTTCAATCTGACCAAAGATATGGGCCTGCTCTGCTAAAAGATGTAAATGTACACATGCACACAAGTGTCAACATGCAATTTCAGGAGATTCATAGACTCAATGAAACCTATACATGGACTCCAGAGTAAGAATCTCTGGAGAATACAGTAGCCATATTAATACATTTATAGCCATTAAAAAGAATAAGGTAGAATGATGTAAGAAAAAAGAAATATACAAAATAGTGTGTACAGCTTAAAAGTGAATTATACACACAGAGATGTGTGAATAATATATATGCTATCTCTAGAAAATTTCACAATAAACTAGTAAGAGTGGTTGCCTCTAGGAAGGGACCTTGGTAGCTGGGGGCAGAGGGAGATTCTAGCTTTTACTTTGAGTGTGATGACATGCCCCAGGCTGATGTTAGCAGAGGAGTGACATCATCTAACTTCTGTTTCTTAAAAAACTGTGGTATAATTTCAGTTAAAAAATGTGGATGGATTGGAATAAGTTGGTGGCAGTGGGAGGTGGTAGAATATACTTTTCACCACTTGCTCTTTGAACATTTGGCACTTTGTATCATGTCCACGTAATATCTATTCTAAAAATATTACGTATCAGAAAAGGACCCTTGGCAAAGATATTTCTAGGAATTAAATAGCTTCAATAATGGAGCACTCTCTTAAGAATGTATGAAACTTCCTGGAAGTCCTCATGTAAAGACTAAACTCACTCCTAGACATGCAGTGTCACAGAGTTTGGCACTGGGAGGGAGATTGCTGTAGATGATGAGGGATATCTGTGTCCATCTGAAGATGCCAGGAATCTTGGAACTCCTATTGCACTTGGAATCATTCTTTATTATAATAATTTGACATTTATTGAGCACCTATTATGTGCCAGGCACCACATTACACACTGGGGATACAGCAGCAACAAAATAAAATCAAAGCCTTCCTGAAGCTTACATTCTAATGGTGAAGATAGACATTAAACAAACAAATCAATATTAATATATCAGAAAATGACAAGTATTATGGAGAAAAAATAAAGCAGGGTAAAGTAGCAAAAAGCATGCAGAGTGTGGCAATGTTTAAATAAGATGGTACAGAAAATATCACTGATAAAGTGTCATTTGCACTGAAATTTGAAAGAAGCAAGTGAGTAAGCATGATGCTCTATGAGGAAGAAACATCCTAGTTAGAGGGAAAAGCAATGGACCTCTGGGAGTTTTCTTGGTATGTCTGAGAAGCAGCAAGTAGGCCATATGGCTGGGCTCAGTAATTAAAAGGGAGAGTGGCAAGGCATGAGGTCAGAGAGGTAATGGGAATGAAGGCAGATCATGTAGAGTGTTTTAGGTCATTCTAAAGACTTTGGCTTTTATTGTGAACAATATAAAAGGCCATGGAGGGTTTTGAGCAGAAGCATAACATGATCTGATTTACATGTTTAATGGATTTTGTCATGATCCAAGTAAGAAATGATGCTGGCTTGGATTAAGGTTGTAGCAGTAGAGAAGTGTTCAGATTCTAATTATACTTTTAGGCCAGGTGCAGTGGCTCACACCTGTAATCCCAACACTTTGAGAGGCCAAGGCGGAAAAATAACTTTAGGCCAGAAGTTCAAGACCAGCCTGGACAATAAAGCAAGACCTCTGTTTCTACAAAAAAAAAAAAAAAAAAAAAAAAAAAAAGAATAAGTTTTAAAAAAAATTAGCTAGACACTGTGGTGATTACCTTTAGTCCCAACTACTGGGGAATATGAGGTGGGAGGATCACCTGAGCCTAGGTGTCTGAAGTTATAGTAAGCTATGGTTGTGCCCCTCCATTCCAGCCTGGGTGACAGTGTGAGATGCTGTCACAAAATAAATAAATGAATACATTTTGAACTATTCAGCTGAAAGTGTTGCTGATAGATAGGATCTGGAGTGTGAGAAAAAGCGAGTCAAAGCAGGCTCCAAGGCTTTGTCCTAAACAACCAGAACTGATAAAGAAGGCGGTGGGAGAAGCAGGTATAAGAAAAATAGTCACTTTGACCTTGGATAATTTCAAGTCAAGATGCCAATCAGTCAACCTAGTTTTCAGGAAAATGAAGACATACCTGTAAAGGACATTAAGAAATAGTAGCTAGTGAAGTAGAAAGAGAGCCAAGAATTGTGTGGTGTCCCAGAAGCCAAGTGGGGGAAAAAAAAGTGTTCAAGGAGAGAGTGATAAGCTGTGTCAAATGCCACGGTTGGGGGAAAAAATAAGAACAGCAAAATGACCATTGAATTGAACACTTAGGAGATATTTTTGACCTTGATATGAATCATTTTGGTGGAGTGATGATGGTAAAAGCCTGATTGGAGAGGATTCAAGAGAAAATGAGAGGAGAGAAATTGGAACTAATGAGCGGAGACGACTCATTCCAAAATTTTTGCTCTGAGGAGGAGAGAAATGGGGCTATGGTTAACGTGAAGAGAACAGATTTGTTTTTAAACATTGAACATGTTGATTTGATGAGAGAAAATTTGATGTCATGAGGGAGGGGTGAATGACTTGAGTAATGACCTTGATTAGGCAAAAAGAAATAAAATTCAGTGCATAAGTAGAGGAGTCAGCATTCAGTGGAATCTCAGAGAGTTCACTCACAGTGACAAGAGGGAAGGCAGAGTGTGTGGATACAAATACAAATAGGTTGGTGGGAGTTCTTTTCTGACAGCTTCTGTTTTCTCAGTGAAATAGGAAGCAAGGTCAGCAGCTGAAAGGGAAAATGCAGAAAGAAGTGTTGGAAGTTTGAGGAAAGGAAAGGTGTAAAAGAGCCATCCAGAAGCATTCAAGAATGAATGGATGAAAGAAATGTAGTGAAATTAGCAGATAGTACTAAGGGACCATTTGAAGTTAATGGTCATGAATCTGAAGCAAGACTGGTTAGCACAGTTATAAGCTTTTATCCAATCTCATTCAGCTGCTGGGGCAGGTTTGGAATAAAGACAGCAAGATTTAACAAGGATTGGATGTCTGTTATTCAAATCCTATGAAAGCAGAGAGAGCCAAGGGAAGCTAGGATGTATGCTAAAGAGTGACTTTAAGGACAGATATAGAATCTAAGCTGAGCAAAGAAGAAAATGGAGACACTAGGGGGCTGAGGAACAGAACTCCATAGTTTAGCACATAATTGCTCTCTTAACTTTTATAATATAAGGGCTGAAAAGTGTCCACTCTTGTTAGCAAGTCACTTTGTTAGCAAGCAAGTCACTAGTCACTTTGGAGTAGTGTTCTCATAATTGCATTTCTCAGAACCACTAGTCCCTCACCACCAAACCTGTGAGTGAGATCACAAAATTTTTTTTAAATCAAGTATGCCCCATTAGTTCTTGGAGATTCACATTACCTGTTGACCTATTAAGGACTCTGAATATTCTCGCAGCCACGAAACCACATTTGACTAATCAAGTGGTTTGTAACATTGCTTGTTCTTGGAGCTCTTTATGTAATACTATCAACATCCATCCTCAGAAACTAGTACTCCATGGCATACATTTTGAGAAATGCTAGCTTAGGAAGCATGTTGGGGACTGGAAGCTGACTTTTAGGACAAAACCTTTGTTGGGCCAGCATCACAGCAGCTTTTCACCAAGACAATATGCATGGCAGGAACAATACATATCTTCCCCAGGCCATCTCATTATTCTGCAGCTGAGCCAGTCTGCAGAGATTTGGGCTCTATCTAGTTCCCATATATATATATATATATATGAGATGGAGTTTTGCTCTTGTTGCCCAGGCTGGAGTGCGATGGCGCAATCTCGGCTCACTGCAACCTCTGCCTCCCGGGTTCAAGTGAATCTCCTGCCTCAGCCTCCTGAGTAGCTAGGATTACAGGCATGTGCCACCATGCCCAGCTAATTTTTGTAGTTTTAGTAGAGACGGGGTTTCTCCACGTTGGTAAGACTAGCCTTGAACTCCTGACCTCAGGTGATCCGCCCACCTTACACTCCCAAAGTGCTGGGATTACAGGCATGAGTCACCGTGCCTGGCCTATATTTTCAATAATTCAAGAGATAGTATTGTCACAATGCACTGGAAACAGCATGCATGTTTACTAACCACTTCCTTGTGTCAGGCACTATACTTGGCACTTTGCATATATCACCTCACTCACTCTTTGCAATAATATTGTGAGAAGGTATGTTATTAGAAAACATCCAGCGAGATCATGAGCAACCAGTTTTCTTCAGAAACTTGTTGCCTGGAAGAATGAAAACAGGTTTAGTCTGTAACAAGCAATGTGTTTTGTACAAACACATTTGAAGCCCTAGGATCATTCATAGAATCAGAATGTTGGAGCCAAAAGGAAACTTAGAGAGCAATTTAAGATATTAGAGGTTATTGCATTCTCCTCAAAAGTTATTATGTAAATTGTCTCAGGAGAGCAAGATTAAGAAATCTTGCCATAACTGCCTTTGCTTTCATTTAAATTAAGCCATATGAAATGATATTGTTACATGAACTAAAGCATACAGATCATGCTGCAAGAATGCAATACGGTAAGTGATTATTGGCTGGAGTTGCAAATGAGCATTTGGAGTTTAATCTGTGATTCAATGTCACGGAAGCCTGATTTCACCAGAAGGCAATGGTTCTCAAACTTGAATGTTTATCAGAATTATTCCAGAATCTTGTTTTAAAATACAGGCTGCTGACCCTATCTTCAGATATCCTAACTCAGTAAGTCTGCTATAAAGACCAGGAAACTGACATTTTAAACAAGCTCCCCAGGTGTCACTCAGTGGACCACCACAATAGGCAGCCCACAAACTGACCACAATCTGAGAAACACATCCCTGGGAATATTCTATTCATAATTAAGGTGTGAGCAGGCCAGTGTTAACTGGTCAGCTAGGGCAATTACCCTGCAAAGACACTGATGTAGAGGCACAGGAAGTCCCTACTCTTTCTAGATTTCCAATTTTCTACAGAATCCTTGTCTTAATGTGATAATGAACTCCTAGAGACATCTCCTTCCCTGTGGCTTGATGCAGGGAGCTGAGGCTCAGGAACAAATATGGTAGGCACTACAAGAAATATTTCTGGAGTATAATATTAAGGTGCACAAAAATTCCCCCCATAAGCTCTTAGATGATTAGACATTCTCCTGTACACTCAGATTATTGTGCTATCCCATTATATTATGGTGGCATATATAGTAAAGAAATGAGTATGACTGGTAGGCTGTGGAATGCTTATACTCTAAATGCACTTTGGTCCTATTCAGGATCCAATCACAGTTCACAGGTTCCAAAACTCAATTTTGTCTGTTTTAACCAGGGATTGATCAGGCTCTAGGGGACAAATTTCATACAAACTAAATTTATAAGGCAATATTTTGGAAACCAAAATCTCAATTTATTAATTCATCTTGATAAATCTCAGTAGGAAATCTACTTAGGAAACCAAGTAAAGACAAAAAGCTTTGTTTGGTGGGAGCAGCCTGCTTTAGTCAGTGGAAAGGGCCAGAATTTTGGAGTCAGATAGGCTAGAGCCCCAGCTAGGCTACATGTGGTGGGTTGAATTGTGTCCCCCACCCCCAAAAGTTACATCCAATTGGAACTGCAAAATGTGAACTTATTTAGAATACGACTCTTGATTGATGTATGTAAGATAAGGATCTCTACATGAGATCATCCTGGATTAAGGTGGGCTCTAAATCCAATGATAAGTGTCCTTATAAGCAACAGGGCACAGAGACAAAGGAGAAGCCCGTCTGAAGACAGAGGCAGGGATTGGAGTGATGTTACCACAAGCCAAGCAATACCTGGAACCACTAGGAAGAGGCAAGGAACAGAATCTCCCCTAGAACTTTTGTAGGGAGCATGGCCCTGCCAACACCTTGGTTTTGAACTTCTGGCTTTCGGAACTGTGAGAGTATAAATTTCTGCTGTTTTAAGCCCCCAAGTTTGTGGCAATTTGTTATGGCAGTCACAAGAAACTAACATACCACTCATTTCATTTTATGGGCTTAAGTCACATAACCTCTCTGAGCCTCAGTTCTGTCATTTGAAAATGGAACTAATATTAGAACTCTATGAGATCGTAGAGTTGCTTTGAGGATTAAATAAGATAATTTATATAAAGTGTTTGGCTCAGTGTAGGCACTTGTTGTGTGGTGACTGTTGTTACCGGTGAGTGAAGAGATAGTATATAGTGTGGGATGATCTAAGAAGATGGAGTCATGTAGTTTATTCAGTCTGATCCATCCATCCATCACCCTATCAGAAAGCCAATAAATGTATCAGTAGGCCAGGGCACAGAGTAAGGAAAGCAACTTCTCTTTCTAATTATTTTTATTTTTCTTTCTATAATGGTCAAATAACTTGTTTGTACATGTCACAATATCATGAACCCCTTCTTAGTTATTATGGACTTTCCCAGCCATAACATTTCCAAGGCTACAGTAGTGTTTTCCACTGATTACATTTTAGAGCATTACTTCTTAATGACACATAGGGAGGTCCCTTATCTATCAGTAAATACTTTCCTGTGGGCAGCCAATCTCATTTCTACAGTAGGCAATTTCTTCGTCAGCTTAAGCCCCTGAGAGTGGCATGTTTCTACCCTATTGGTTGACCTTAATTCTAGAGTTGGGGGCCCTATTCCCTTTCAGTCTGTAGCCCTCTGTCCATTTTTCAGAACTCCACAAATTCATAGTGCTGTGTCCGCTTTCTCACCCACCTTTTTGTAAACAGAAAATTCCTTAGTTTCTGTATCTGGCACTCCATTCCCACTGACATATCCCTAACTAGTGTTACCTCTGGAAGGCCAGGGAAATCATGCCCTATTCATCTTTGAGGTACTGCCTAGTGTGCTGCATGGCATATGGTGAATATTTGTTGAGGTTATGAAAAACAACGGATAAATCTTGGCTCAGAATTTAGGCAGACCTTGGTTGAAATGCTAGCTTCCTTTTCTGCTGGTTGTGGGGTCTTGAGCAAATTACTTCAGCCTTTGGTACCTCAGATGATAGTATCTATCACTTAGGTGTTTTATAAGAATTAAATGAATTTTTATATATATATATATTATATATATACACATATATGTATATATGTAAAGCCCCCAGCACAACACCGCATACATAGTGAATATTTGGTAAATGTTAGCAATGTGTGGAAGACTATATGAAATAATGAATGAGTGAATGTGCATTTTCAATAGGAAGGCATATAATTACAGGATATCTTTAGTGTCTGTAAGAGATACAGGAAAGTAAGAAAGAATAGTCAGGAAGAACTGATAAATACTTCATTTATCATATTTCCTACCATGTGATTCTTACCATTAGGAATACATGAAAGCTGAAGTTTTTCAAAACAAACCAGTCACACTGAATGCATGGAAGGAAAGTATCATCTTATATCATAACAGCAACAGTTGCCTAACTTCTGAGAGTACTTCAGAATATGATTAAGGGTCAAAAAGTGTAGAGTTGTCAATAGAAGCTATTGCTAGCAGTTGTTTCAAATTAATTAAAAATACTGATTTCAGCATTCTGGTCTTAGTACAGAGTACTTGAGTTATTGTTATTAGAGGGAGTCTGAGTTAGGAGGATTAAATAGACAAATGACAGCATTAAAGGAAGTTAGATGAAACTTCACACATCGAGGAAGTTGCACAGGCGATGAAAGCAACTTTTCCTTTATATGACAAGCTTAAGTGTTAGCGTAGGGATGAGGGGAGAAAGTAGGAAAGAAAATTGATATGCTGCAAACCTAGCCAAAGCTAGATTTTGCTCAAGATTCTGCACCAACAGTGGCTCTGTTTTATATATATTTTATTCCATAGCCCTCCAATCTCCCACTGATTCATTCATTCAGTAAAATATATCATGTTCCTACTATGTGCCAGGTACTGTTTTAGATGTTGGAGATATAGAAGTAAACAAAAGTCCTTGCCCTCCTGGAACTTACATTCTAGCAGGGGTCAGTACACTATGGCCCATGTGGCAAATCTAGCCAGCTCTTGTTTTGGTAAATATTGTTTTATTGGAACACAGCCATGCTCATCTATGGCAGCTTGTGTATAACAGTGTTGGAGATAGGTAGTTGTGTTAAAGACTGTGTGGCCCACAAAGCCTAAAATATTTATTATCTGGCCATTTACAGAAAGTTTTCCAGCCTCTATTCTAGCAGAAGGAGATAGATGATAACCAAATAAATAGATAAACATATAACATCTAGTAGTGTTCAAAGAATAAAGAAATAAAACATAGAAGGCAGATAGGGAATGGCGAGAAGGCAGTTGCAATACTAAACATGGTAGTCAGAGAAGATTCTACCAAGTAGAGGATATTTGATCCAACACCTGAAGGACATGAGTATGTCAATATCTGGGTTGTATACAACATTGTGGGCCATTATAAGGAGTTTTGTTGTTACTAAGTGTCAGATGGGAAGCCATTGGAGAAGTTTTGAGCAGAGGTGTGACATGATCTGACTTTCACATAGTAAATTTAGTCTTGTTCCAAAAAACAGTGAGAGAATAATAGACTTGAGTGATGGTGGCAAAAACAGAAGCAAGGATAACAATTGGGCGGCTACTGCAATATAATCCAGGGAGCAGATCACTGTGCCATAAACCAGGATAGTAGCAATGAAAAAGTGGTCAGATTCTAGATATATTCTGAAGGTAGAACCAATAAGATTTGCTGATCAAATAAGTGTACGATATGAAAGAAAAATCAAGATTGATTCCTAGGTCTTCTGCCTGAGCAACTGGAAAAATAAAATTGGTATTTAGTGAGGTGGTGAGTACAGCAGGTTTTGTTGGGGGTTGTGGGCAGGGGCAGTTTTGAACATGGTAAGTTTGAGATACCTATTAGGCATGCAAGTTGATATGTCCAGCAGGCAGTTGGGCATAAAAGTATGGAGATACTAATTTGTAACTCATTGGCAAATAGTATATTAAGCCATGAGGATGACAGCATCACTAAGAAGATAAAGGACAGAAGAGATCTTAGGCTTTAAGCCTTCCTCTACTTTTCAACTCCAGAAATTAGTCCATGACAAAATCCTATCAATTCTTCCTATATCATGTCTCTCAACTCAGCATTCTCCTTCCATTCCCACTGCTACCATTCTAATCCAGGATCTCACCTTGTCTTACCTGGCTTTTACAATAGCCTCCTAACTGGTTTACTTGACTCCAAATGTCAACGTGAAACTCATCATCTCATTTGTCCCTCCCCTCCAAAAAAGTCTTTCTACTTCTCCTGGGCTCTCTATCTTAGAGAATGGCATCACTATTCATAGGCGTTTGCTCAAACTTGAAAATTTTAAATCCCCATCACCTCCCTTTCTTAAACTCTCCATTACCAAACCCTGACATTTTTACCTCCAAAATATAACTCAATTCTGCCCACAATTCTCTGCCTCTATTACTATCAGTCTAGTTCAAGACAACATCACCTCCCACCTGGACAATGATAATAGCCTCTTGACTACTCTTCTTCCCTCTGGTTAATCTTCCATATGGAAACCAGGGGAATCTTTCTAAAACAGTGCTACCTATATTTTGCCTATCTATTCTGCAGGTCTGCAGAATAACATTCAAAAGTCCTTCATCATTTGGCTATAACTTTTCTTTCCAATGGTATCTACTATGGCTTTTCTAGAAATTCCCTTCATTTCATCCCTGTGGCCTTGTCAGTGGTCCTTATACCCACCATGACCACAGTGTGACCCAATACCTAGTGCAGACCTTCCCAAGCATATTACAAGTGTCTGAGGCTATGAGATTTCCCCTCCATCCTAAGCTGAGCCCAGAGACAGTGCTGTTGAAACTCCTAGGATGTTTACCTCTGGATGTCAAACTGCTTCCTCCATTCACCCTAGTGTGCTTTTCTCTGTGTGCCATGAAACAGTAAATGTTGTGAAGGACTGCTTTAATGCACTCCATTCCCACAGCTTGGAAAGCGCTGCTCCATTCTCTTAAGTTCTAAGTACCCTTCTAGGCCAAGCGCAAGTCTCACCTTTTGGATAAAGCAATATTTGATGCTATATATCCAACCTCAAAATCCTTGTATGATGTGACCAGACCACTCATTTGGCACTTAGTATATTTGCTACTATTCAGTTGTTTATGGTGAGACCTTATATCGTTGTGTTGTCTGTTGCTTAAGAGCAATGATTTTTATACCTACTTTTGTATCCAGTGTCTTAGCATACAGTAATGCACTCAGTATTTATGAATGTATTTATTTATTTATTTATGAGTAAGCAATAAATTAATGAATGAACAGATAATTAGATTCTATCAGATGGTGCAATGGACAAGAACATTGGACTCAGAATCAGAAAATCTGGATTCTAGTCCACTTTGCCAATAGATGGTTGTGTGAGACTTCAGGAAAGTTGCTTGCCTTAGTTGCCTCATTCACAAAATAGGAATAATACTTCCCATTGTGACTTCCCAAGTTGAGATGGGATAATTTATGGAAAAAATATTTGGCAGATGGAAAGGGTATGTCGTTCATGAGTAATGCCAAAGGAGGCAGTGTGGAGGATAAAGAATGAGCTCAAAGAAGCTACAGAAAACATTACAGGATTCATGGATGAAAAAAAAAAAAAAAAGCCAAAGAGGTAAGGGAAATTTGCTAGCAAAGTATAATTGCCCAGGAGTTATTGAGAAAGGATGATAAACACAGAAGAAAGAAGAATGAAGTTTCTGGATTGCGGAGCAGTAATAACACAGCCACTAGATCCAGACTGCCTAGGTTCAAAGCCTGGCTCTGGCACTTAACCAGCTATGTGACTTTAGACAAATTATTTAACATCTCTGAACTTCAGTTTACCCATACATATTATGGGGGTAATAATAAGGCCTATTTCCAGGGAGGTGTTATAAGATGTAAAGAAGTTAATATTTATAAAGTGCTTAGAGCAGTGCAGACCAGTGCCTAGCATATAGAACATTATAGAAAAAAGTATTAGATAAAACAATAATCTCTTCCTTACCAGGCAGTACTCTAATCCTCATGGCTGGCACTTTTTCCTGGGACCTGGAACAGGGCTCACGAAAGTTCTGACTTGCTCTCCAGTGGGCACGTCTCCTTTCTACATTCCAGAGCCCAGTCCTCTGAGCTTAGCCTATCTCACTGCTCAAAGGACACTATGTTTCCCAGCCTACAAAGTTTCTTTTCAATTCTTCAGCCTTTTTCAAAACCCAATAGAGTTTCTTGTGAGAACAGATAGGAGTGAATTCCATAAGCTCCCAGAACCAAATACAGACAGTATAATCTAATCTTTTTGAGCACTGACTTTGTAATCAACCAAAAAAGAATTTGAATCAGGGCTCTGTAAATGACCAACTGGGTGACCTTGGACAAATCCAAGGTCTGAGCCTCAGCTTGCTTGTCTATAAAATGAGGCCTCACAGGTGGTTGTCAGGATCAAATGAGAAAACGGACATGATGCATTCAGTATAGGGCCTGCCATGTGGTACGCACTCAGAAAGTGTTAGCTCTTATCATTAATAATTCCTAGGATTATGAGTCTCGATTTTCCCAACTGTAGCATGTAATTTAATAAGCACTATAGCTCTCATCCACTGTTCCGCTGTCATCTCAATTTGACCCTTCCAAACTAAAAAGATGCAAAAAAAAAATATTCTTGGAGTGATAAGTTGACAACACTCTGCATTT
The DNA here is from genome assembly GCA_963573385.1 of Cacajao melanocephalus. NCBI lineage: Eukaryota > Metazoa > Chordata > Mammalia > Primates > Pitheciidae > Cacajao > Cacajao melanocephalus. The sequence continues at coordinate 2,788 of CAUYLG010006859.1, read as the reverse complement.
TACACTCCATTTGAGGTTTGTGCCCAGTTCAAAAGAGTTACAGAGAAAGAACCAGCAACTCTTAAGTATGCTTCAGATTTCTGTATGTCTGTAAATGCCTCAAAGACAACAGAGGTCCTCTTAGCCTAGGGTGAACATCAAAATTACTTATTTTTACTTTTAATTTCATTAAATGTAATTCTTCTTATAAAATGGCAAAGACAATTTTTTTTTTTCAAAATCCTTGCTTTTACCCTAGAAATGATACTCCTCATGAAACAAATCTCCAATGGGCAGACAGAGGGCCAGGCAAGTATATTTTGCAAAAGTTATTGAAGCGAGTCTTGTAAGCACCCTTGCTGTGAGAGAACTGGAACATGCATTTGGAGGATGACGTCAGGGTCTTGCCTTGAGAGGAAATCCAAGAAGAGCAAGTATAACCACTCTGCCTCCCACACAATGTGGGTGTGTAGAAACATGCCCTGCACCCACAGGGAAGAGCGTAGTATTTTCTCCTCCATGTATCCATGTATTAATCACAGAGGATTTCCCTCCTATAGTTATACAAGCATCATCCTCAACACATCAGTTGAACTGTACTCAGTGAGAATATAAGATTCATCCAGCTTTGAAAATGTAACAATATCTACTAACTGGATTAAATATATTTCATGACTAAAGATCTAATATTATTTAACGTCTACAGCAAAGAAGAATCATTACCAAATAATTTAATTATTTTTGGTTTACACATCTGTCATCAAAGCTAATGATTTGCTGGCAGAAACTGGCCATTTGGCCTTGATCATGATCACTAATGAGTGTGCTTGCATTTCATATCGAGGAATCAGTCTCTCAAATGCTTCTAATCAAATAAATTAAAAGTTGAAATAATTTTGAAAAGTGTAAAAATGCACAATTTATAAGATTTATGAAGTTATTTTTCTTTTCTGATTATGTATATATAAAACTCAACACTTTCTATGAAACATATTAGATGCTCCTACATTACTTTGGAGGTCCAGCAAATACTTGATTTTCCCATGTATTATCTAAAATTTTAAATAAATTTTCATTTAAATCTTTAAAAAAGACAGTGTTAAATTTCATGTATATGTGTGATCTATACTAATAGATCTATGCTAACATATAAATACTCAATTCTCATTTTTCTATTTGCAAAATTCAGACTAATGATTTATAGCCAAACTAACAAACAATTTTGAAGAGTAATTCTTAAAAATACTTTAAAATGATGCCAAATTCATTGAGCTACTCATTTCAATATTTTAATATAAGAATGCAAAATTTATAAGGTAGTAGTTAGGTAAACAGACTTGAAAATCAGGGAGAAGTCATTCCATTTTCCTTCTGCTCTCTTGCTAACTATGTAACCTCAGGCAAGTAACTTCACTTCTCTGAACTTTAGTTATTTCATCTGTAAAATGAGGATAATAATATTTTATGTCATAAGGTTGATGTGGAAGTTAAATACGATAATACATATAAAATATTATTTTTCCTTTCAAAATTATTTTTAATTGACAAATGATAATGGTGTATATATATGAGGTACAATATGATGTTTCGATCTATGTACAAATTATAGAAAGAGTCAATCAAGCTAATGAACATATCTATTACCTCGCTAATTTATCATTCTTTTGAGGTAAGAACATTAAAAAGCTATTCTTTTGGCAATTTTGAAATATACAATATATTATTATTAACTGTGGTTACCATGCAGTGCAATACATCACTAAAAGTTATTCCTCCAGTTGGCCAGGTGGGGTGGTTCACACCTGTAACCCCAGCACTTTGGGAGGCCAAGGCAGGTGGATCACCTGAGGTCAGGAGTTTGAGACCAGGCTGGCCAACCTGGTGAAATCCTGTATCCACTAAAAAATACATGAAAATCAGCTGAGTGTGGTGGCATATGCCTGTAATCCCAGCTACTCCAGAGGCTATGGCAGAAGACTTGCTTGAACCCAGGAGGCAGAGGTTTCAGTGAGCTGAGATCGTGCCACTGCACTCTACCATGGGTGACAGAGAGAGTGAGACTCTGGCTTAAAATAAAACAAAATAGGCAGAGAGATCCAAGATGGCCGGTTAAAAACAGCTCAGGATTGTAGCTCCCAGTGAAAGCGCAGAGAGCGAGTGGACGTCACAATTTCAGACGAATTTCTGTTGCTCACAAACTGGGAGATTCCTGGCAGAGGAGCCACACAAGTCGCCAGCGCGACTCTTTTGGCCGGCGTGGCTGTTTTGCCGGTGCCCCGGCATGGCGTGGCGCTTCTCAGTGCGGAGTATATGCGACTGGGTGCCCTTTGAGTTGGGCTCGGCTGGTCCCATCCCCACAAGGAGAACAGCAATTGGAAGCGCTGAGGACTGAGAGTTTCACAGTAAGCACAGTTGAACCCAGGAAGGCCTAGCTCTGTGGGGAAGGGGCGTCCACCAAAGGAAGACTAAGGAACAGAAAAAACTTCATCACCAACAAGCCGGACGTCCACTCAGACCCAATCTGAAAGTCGGCAATTACAAAGACGACAGGTGGATAAATCAACAAAAATGGGAAGAAACCAGGGCAAAAAGGCTGAGAACACCCGAAATCAGAATGCCTCTCCTCCTACAGGGGATCGCAGCTCCTCATCAGCAAGAGAACAAGGCATGACAGAGAATGAGTGCAATGAACTGACAGAATCAGGCTTCAGAAGGTGGATAATAAGAAATTTCTGTGAGCTAAAAGAACATGTACTAACCCAATGCAAAGAAACTAAGAACCTTGAAAGAAGATTTAACGAAATGCTAA
>CAUYLG010006857.1:0-70817 GCA_963573385.1 Cacajao melanocephalus | reverse complement strand
AGGAAGGAAGGAAGGAAGGAAGGAAGGGAGGGAGGGAGGGAGGGAGGGAGGGAGGGAAGGAAGGAAAGAAGGAAGGGAGGGAGGGAGGGATGGAGGAGGGAGGGGAGGAGAGGGAGGGAAAGGAAGGGAGGGGGAGGAGTGGGGAAGGGAGGGAGGGGGAGGGGAGGGGAAGGGAGGGAAGGGGAGGGGAGGGAAGGGGAGGGGAAGGGAGGAGAGGACAGGGCAGGGAAGGGGAGGGGAGGGAGAGAGGGGGAAACAGAAAGAGAGAGAGATGGAAGGAAGGAAGGAAGGAAGGAAGGAAGGAAGGAAGGAAGGAAGGAAGGATTAAGAATTTTGAGATGAGATCATTCTGGGTCACTCAGGTGGACCCTAAATCCAATGACAATCATCCTTACAAGAGACAACAGAGAAGACACAGACAGACAAGAGGAGAAGGCCATGTGAAGACAGAGGTGGAAATTGCAGTGGTGTTGCCATAAGCCAAACAAGGCCTTGGGCCATCAGAAGCTGGAAGAGGTGAGGCAAAGCAGGGGTCTCACCTAGGGCAGTTGGAGGCAGTGTGGCCTTGCTGACACCTTGACTTCAGATGTCTGGCCTCCAGAGCCAGGGGAGAATACATTCATGTTAAATCAGCAAGTCTGCAGTAATCTGTTACTGCAGCCCTAGAAACTAATTCAGTGATGCCACTGGAGCTGGAGTTGGATCCAGAGTAAGCACATGAAGCTGGAACTGGAATGAGAGCAAGCGTGTCTACTGGGAGCTAGAATTCAGAGCGGTAAGAGCCACTGCCAGAAAAGCCACTCAATGCAGGGAGGGAGGGCAAGACCCCGGTTTCTGCTCTTCCACCCCCATTTTCTGCCAGAGCCGCTCACTGGCTGATGGCAGCTCTAGGCCAGCTGACACAGGCGCCTGGAGCGGTCAGTTCCCACCATACAGAGATGAGTCCAGGAGAATTAAGATAATGTCCGAGGGCTACAGGCTCAGAAACAGCATCTTATGGAGCACGCTGGGTAAGCAAAGCTTAGTATATCAGGAAATCTTCACAGAGAAGATAATATTTAAGCTTAATCTAGATGAATGCGCATAAATGCATTAGGCAATGTGGGAAAGGCATCCAGAATTTAGAAGAAGCACCTGCAATGTCAAGTCCATAACCCACGCCATCTTCTTTTCCTCTACTTTTGTGCTCATGGTATCTGAAACACAAATATGTGCAGGTTTTAATCGCTAGTGTCAGGCACCCACTCTTCCTCAGGGTAGCAACCTGGGTGATTGGCATAGATTAAATCTTCAATCTAATCTGAAGATTTAGCCATCTTAGGTGCAGAACAAAGAGGATGTAGAACACCCCACTGAGTATCTCTGGATGAAACTGTACTCTCCTAATCAGTCTCACAGAGTGCTGTGTTAAGGGTTATGTTAAGGCTACGTCAAGTAATTGCCAATCTGTAAGAAAGCAGTATTAATTGTCCCTGCTATTTGGCCTCTCACCTGGCATGCATAAATAGCTTCAGCTCACCTATAAGGAACCCAACAAAGGTGAAGTTAAGAGTAAGAATTTCAAATCTTTTCTCCATTCCCAAAAATAGATGCTAATTTTTAGATCATCTGATATATCCATACATAAACATCCATTACGGAGTTAAAGTATGTTTCTGAAATTCAAAGCAAATATTGAGCATGGGAAAGAGGTTTGGGAGTCATCATAGAATAATTTAAAATGTGGGATTGGATAAGAACATTGAGGTAGATACTCAGACCTGAGCCAAAGTTATCAATGGAAGCGTAATTTTAAAACATTAGATAACCCTTTACTGTAATACCTAGTCTACCAGGTATTGGAATGGATTAGTTAGAAAATAACACTGCAAAGCCTTCAGAACTTTTTAGCTTTTCCTAAAATCCACCTATTCTACCTGGATTTCAACCAGAGTTGAAGAGAAAAGATGCTCTTATTTTACTGGAATTGCACTTCCAGCAACTATAACTCCAACTTTAAAGGTCCTGCTTTTTATTTCTTGCATATTTTATCCTTCAAATTCTTGCTCAAACAAAAATATACTGATACTTCCTCATTTTAGCTCCCACTTTATGTAACCTCAAAAGGCAAAAGAAGACCTCACTGTACATTTTCTTTTCATGGACGCAGCCCTCCTCAAAGGACAAGCCTGTATCCAGGCAGAGGCTGGCAGTGCTACAGCATTGCACATAAAAGAGTGATGCACTGCAGATAAAATGCAAATCAGCCTGGCTTCTGGGCAGCAAGCCGGTTCAAGGAAGAAATCTCGCTCTTTACTAGAAGCACACCATCCTTCTTCTCCACACTCCCTAAGTGCCTGTTATTTCTTCAAGAAAATATTAAATGAAGAACGGGTCTCAGTGGAGAAGTACTGTCATGGAGGGAGGACTTTGACCTTTCAAAGCAGTCATCAACTTCTTTTTTCCTGAGACAGAATCAGCTTCATGTATTTAGATGTAATGGGAATTACTTGTCCTTTTTTGATTCATTTCAGATATTTATAAAACATCCCTGGTAAATTTGAGAAAACTATGTCTATTTTCTAGCCTTTAGAATGATAATTCAAGCTTTAAGATCTATAATTCTATATTAACTATGTTATTAAAGACAGAAAGGCTTTTAGAGATTATCTAGACTAATGTCATAATACATCCCTAGCAGGCAATTTTCATTGCAACATGTCTAAAATATTTTGCTTTAAAATGTTCAAGGACAGGAAGCCCAACAGCTGTTAAAGCAGATCATCTCTTTGAAAGCTCTAGTTGACAGAAAGTCTCTCCTGGTAGAAGACTGAAATATGTATCACGCATCTCATTCTATATGCAACACCCAACATACCCTCTATCTGGCCATTATCCATTGAATCACACCTGCTCTTCTGCATGAGTGCTTTCTGTGTATTTCAAGGACACTTTTGCTTTCACAGACACATGGGATCCATAGTTGTACATGTATTGAAAAGAATACGCCATGCCGTGAAACTGACTAGTACAGTGCCAGTCCTACAATGCTGCACCCATTCAATACATGCTAGTGATTCTTAAATAACAATCTCTGAAATTCAGGGAGGATTTTACAATTTAAAGGACTTTTAAATGTTCTTTTATGTAAATGGCTCCACAAAATGAAAATGAGGAGGTAGGGATTTATGATCTACTCTTCTTGAATGAGATACATACATACACATACACACACACAGACACACACACACACACACACGCACACACACACATATATGTGCTATTAGTTGACGTTTTGGTTTTTATTCCTCTGTTTTTAATAATACCTTAAGTTGTGGGGTACATGTGCAGAATGTGCAGGTTTGTTACATAGGCATATATGTGCCATGATAGTTTGCTGCATCCATCCCCCTGTTATCTATGTTAGGTATTTCTCCTAATGTTAGCCCTCCCCAATTCTCTCACCTTCTGTTATCCCTCCCCAGCACCCCCACCCCTAACAGGCCCCAGTGTGTGATATTCCCCTCCCTGTGTCCATGTGTTCTCATTGTTCAACACTCACTTAAGAGTGAGAACATATGATGTTTGGTTTTCTGTTCTTATGTCAGTTTGCTGAGAATGATGGTTTCCAGATTCATTCATGTCCCTGCAAAGGACATGAAGTCATCTTTTTTTTATTGCTGCATACTATTCTGCGGTGTATATGTGTCACATTTTCTTTATCCTGTCTATCTTTGATGGGCAATTGGGTTGGTTCTAAGTCTTTGCTATTATGAACAGTGCTGCAATAAACATACATGTTCATGTGTCTTTACAGTTGAATGTTTTATAATTCTGAGTATTAAAGCTTTAAACATAAGACCTAGCACCATTAAAACCCTAGAAGAAAACGTATCCAATACTATTCAGGATATAAGCATAGGCAAGGACTTCATGACTAAAACACCAAAAGCAATGGCAACAAAAGCCAAAATAGACAAATGGAATCTAATTAAACTTAAGAGATTCTGCACAGCAAAAGAAACTATCATTAGAGTGAACCAGCAACCAACAGAATGGGAAAAAATTTTTGCAATGTACGCATCTGACAAAGGACTAATAACCAGAATTTACAAAAAACTTAAACAAATTTACGAGAAAAAACAACCCCATCAAAAAGTAGGCAAAGGACATGAACAGACACTTCTCAAAAGAAGACATTAATGCAGCCAACAAACATGAAAAAAAGCTCATCATCACTGTTCATTAGAGAAACGTAAATCAAAATCACATTGAGATACCATCTCATGCCATTTAGAATGGCGATCATTAAAAAATCTGGAGAGGATGCTGGAGAGGATATGGAGAAATAGGAACACTTTTACGCTGTTGGTAGGAGCGCAAATTAGTTCAACCATTGTGGAAGACAGTGTGATAATTTCTCAAGGATATAGAACTAGAAATACCATATATATATTTATATAGACAGGGTCTTGCTCTGTCGCCCAGGCTGGAGTGCATGATCATAGTTTACTGCAAACACAAACTCCTGGGCTTAAGTGATCCTCACACCTCAGTCTCTTGAGTAGTTGGGAGTACTGACATGTATCACCATGCCCAGCTAATTAATTCTTTTTTCCTAGTGATGGAGGCTCACTTTGTTGCTCAGGCTGCTCTCCAACTCTTGGCCTCAAGTGATCCTCTAGCTTTAGCCTCCCAAAATGCTGGGATTACAGATATGAGTCACTGTGTTTGGCTGAGGATATTTTTCTTATTCCACAAGTATCTATCACATGACTAAAAAGTGGCAAGCACTGTTCTAGGTATTCAAATTGACAGTGAGAGAATAAGATGTCTGCTTAACTTCATACAGCTTCTTAGCAAGAGATTCACGACATCATATACAGATCTTTGAATACAAAGTCCACGGTCTTTCTAACGTATCACTTATCTCATCTCTCCACAAAGAGAGAAAGACACAGCTCTAGGGTCCTGGGAAGTGACAGACAAATAATTCCACCTATGATACATGGCATCCAATTGGCTCATTAGTGGCCCACTCCTAAATAGGAATTTATAGTCAATAATTACCACATATTTGATAAAAAAAATTACCATAAAAGACACAAACCAAAACAAACTAACAGACAAAAATCAATAGGATGGAAATAAATTTAAACTCTATATTCATAGCCTCAAAAAATAAATTACAATCATAAAGTAAAAACAGGCAACATCCAAAAAAACTACCCAGAGAATAACCAACAAGAGATGTTAAGAATTAAAATTAAAAAATATGAACATGAAGAAATATCCCAGAAAATAGAACTAAAATATAAAGCATTAAAAAAATGGAGAGAAAGCATAAGAAAATTCAGACACCTTTGCAGACTGTTCAACATACAAAGAGAAGAGTCGCAGAAAGACAGGAGACAGAAAGTGGTACATAGGATATCACCCATAGGATATACTTGAGGGAATCTCTCAAGTTCTTAAACTGGGAGGGCCCATTTCATGCACAGCACAACAGATAAGCAGTGGCATCATTGTAAAGTCTCAGAGCACTACAGACTAAGAAAAGATTCTAAAATCTTCACAGAGAAAACTAGTTTCATACAAAGGATCAAGAACCAGATGGTGTCAGATTACTCAGTACCAACATTGGGAGTCAGAAGATCGTGGGCCAATGTCTTCAAAAAGAGATTTGTTCCAACACAGAATTTTATTTAGCCAAATATTTGATCAGGTATGAGAGTATGGAAAAAGAAAGACATTCTCAGACACTTATGTTATCAAACAAAAATTTAAAAGAAACAAGAACAAGAAAATAGGATTATGACCCAAGGTGAGAAGTCCAGAGAATCACCAGGATTAGAGTGGACAGAGACACCAACATGGCAGCAGTATGCAGCAGAAGGGACAGGTCAAAAACTCTGGGATCTTTATTTGTTAAAAAGATGATATTGTAAAACAGCTGATGGGTGGGGTGCGGTGGCTCTGACCTATAATCCCAGCGGGTAGATCACCTGAGATCAGGAGTTCAAGACCAGCAACCAGCCTGGCCAACATGGCAAAATCCTGTCCCTCCTGAAAATATAAAAATTAGCAGTGTGTGGTGGTGCACACCTGTAATCCCAGCTACTCAGGAGGCTGAAGCAGGAGAATCACTTGAACCCCAGGAGACGGAGGTTGCCATGAGCCAAGATTGCACCACTGCACTCCAGCCTGAACAATAGAGTGAGACTCAGTCTAAAAAAAAAAAAAAAAAAAAAAAAAGATGGTATTGAAAAATACCTGATAACTTTGAACATACTGAGAGAAGAGTTAAGCCATTAAAAGAGATTTCATGTATAAATTAATAACAAGAATATAAAACCAATCAAATGGGAAAGGACAATTATTAATTTGGGGGGGTGATAAGAAAGACAAAGCTACAACATACTCCACGTCTCAGCTACCAAGCACATTTACAATGTGAAGATAAAATGTTTATCTCGCCCAATTATTCATAAAGTATGGTCCCTAGACCATCCAAGCAGCAGCATCAACATCAACATCACCTGAAAACTTGGTTGAAATGCAAATTTTCCAAATTCCCCTTTTTTTAGCCAAAAACAGAGATTAGCCAGCAATCTGTATTTAAACAAGCTCTCAAGATGATTCTGGTACATGCTGCATTTGAGAATCACTGATGTAACCAAAATTACAAAATCTATATTAGAGAGGGTGACAAGCTGTTTGCTTGTGTGTGACTGGGATGAACAGAGGAAAAATTTAGAAACTGATGCTTAAACAAAATGAGTAATTAGTAAAATCAAGAAATACTATCTACGCACGGTATTTAGAGATACAGGGTAACATCTAGAAGAATTAACGAAAAGTTCATCACAGCAGCCTTCAGGTGCTCGGATGGGTGGGACAGAACAGGCTGCTGCTGTAAGCTTTATGTGCAAGTCCACAGGACAACTGTGCTCTGAACTATGTACTTATTTCAATCAAAAGAAAAAGTAACTTACAAAAGGAGCTGTGACCTACTCAGTCCCAATGAGCAGCCCATCAAAATTAAGAGAGATTTCCCTTTTTGAATTATAAAAAGAACATCTGATCTATTTAAAAGGCCGTGTTTAAAGACATTAAGAATATTTAAATTAAGAATTACAAATATGTAAATTATCTTCATACATATTCATTTAAAATCATTCCTACGTCGTAAACCATAGACCTCATGTTCCAAAATATTCAAATAAAAATTGGTATTATTTTGTAATCCTATAGGTGAGGTTTTTAATTGAATGCTAACCTTTGGAGAAGTGTGGGGAGAAAAGCATAACTCTTACTATTAAGCATAATATAGTATGTCATATTATATACACACATACATATGTCATCATGCAACACTTAAAGACAGAGCTGTGTTCTGAGAAATTTGTCATTAGGTGATTTTGTGATTATGCTAACATCATATAGTGTACTGATAGAAATCTAAATGGTGTAGCCTACTACACACCTAAGCTAATAACTGTGTATATAGTGTATATGGCATAGCCCATTACTCCAAGACCACAAACCTGTACAGCATGTTACTGTATTACTGTATTGAATACTATAGACAACTGTAACCAAATAGTGGCTTTTCATGTATGTAAACATAGAAAAGGTAGAGTAAAAATATGGTATTACAATCTCATGGGACCACTGTCCTATGTGGTCCATCAGTGACCAAAATGTCATGGGGCACATGACTGTATACATACATACGTATGTATGTGCATACATGCACACATTAAAGATCTCATTTTATTCTCTTAACCATTTTAGAAAAGCGGTTACCTCCAGTTTAGGGATGAGGAACTCCTGGCATGAACAAGTTATTCAAATTGTTTAAAATCACACTACCTTTCAGGGCCTCCTGTTAAACTGTACTCAGATTGTAATTATTTGTATTTCAACCAGTCAGATTTGTGTAGCATCTGCAGACACCTAATTATGACAGGCAGGGGACCCAACCTTTCCACCTTGATGTGAGGAGCTCTGTAAAGTAAAATGAGCAAGAGGCTCTGCAATTTGCTCTTTAACAAACAAAATAAGCTATTCATCATCAAAATATAGAAGCCAGTTTACTAGTCAGTGGAAATATCTTCTATCATAAAAAGTCAGAACCAACTCTAAACATAAAAAGCAAATGAGGAAAAACTGAATTCTTCAACCTGATTTTCCTTCTTAGAATCCTGCTGCAGGTGCCTCCTGGCAGGGTGAACACAGCCCTCTCTGACTGAGTATTAAACCCCTGTTTAACCAGGGCCCGCCTTGTTTCCTGCCTTCTTTGGCATACATGACTGACTACATAGTGCAACCTGATCAGGAATCAGCCCTGGCTATGAGAACTGACTGATGGGAACAGCCCAGGAGATTATGTAGACATTCAAGCTGACTGCTGGACTTTTCTCTTTTTAGAATGAGTATTGCTGGAATCATTTATATTCTGCACACACTCAATCTTCATTCTGGACCTGAATATCATGTATTACCAAAGACAAGGGGCCCAGGGCCCTTATTTTTGAGATAATTTTACATTCCTACGGTGAGCAGCTTCCTAACCCCTGTTTGTGGGTCTCTGCCCTTCACCCTGCGGCCTCCTTCACTGCTTCCACCTAAGTGACTCCCAATTCTGATGGCAGAGCTTTCTTTTGTCCCGGACAGTCACCATCAAGCTGACTTACTTCCAACTCACATCCACCCTCAAACACTTATGCTTGGCAGATGGGGAGCGGACACACTGAATTTTCCAGGTAAGCAGGCCTTCAAAGTAATCTCAGCAACTATTGCAAAGTGATTATTATTGACGATGAGATGGAAATAGCCTGGGTTTAAAAGTGATACTCACTTGATGTTTTGGGGCAGGCTGAAAATAAAAGTGCTTTCTCTTTGTATCTGGGTGTAGTTTGATTCTATTGAAGTGAGAGAAGAACTGCAGAATCCCGAGAGACAGGCTAGCTAAAATGTTTCACTGTCCCTTTATTACCTCGTAAATGTAGTGTCAAACATTATCCAAATCATTTCCACCTCTTTTCCTGCCTTCTGCATAAAGGAAATGTCCAGGCATTTCCCCAGAGTCCCAGGCCCCATGACCAGCTCAGCTTGCTAGGTGATGAGGCAGACAGATGCGGGTCACTGCTGCTGCAGACTGTCCCGGCCTCTCCTGCATCCATTCCAATGGGGCAAAAAGGAAGAAGATTGGGTAGGAGCCATATATTCTAACTCTTTCCATTAGTTTTTTCATGCAAGAATTATGACTACTCAGTGCAAGTTCTTATTTCTGTTTAAACATTTTTTTATTGTGAAATATAAAATATGGCTTGCATACAGAAAAGTGCATAAAATATAAATGCATGGTTTAATAAATTACCATAAACATCTCTAAAACTGCCTTCAAGGACACAAAAGAGAACACTGCTTGCACCCTCAAACTATTCAACACACTATTCTTCATCTAAACTCTCATCTGGATCCTGGAGTAACCCTGACCTGACTTTGATGGTAATCATCTTGTTTTCTATGATAGTTTTAACATTTATGTATGAATCTCTAATAATATAGCACGGTTTTTCTATTTTTGACTCTTATGCAACTGGAATTATACATAATTCTATTCAATTATACAGAAGTCTGTATTATATTATACAAAAGTCTGCATCTTTGGTTTGGGTGTTTTGGTTTTTTTTGCTTATTATCATATTTTTGAGATTCCTTCACATGCTTGCTTAATGAATGGTTAGTAGACATTCATTCATTTTCATCAGCATAGAGCAAACATTTCCATATATGAAATATTCAAGCATACTTCTTCATGTTGATGAATATTTGTTGTTGCTTTTTTCTATGTTGTGTCATATGAGTAACACTGCTGAGAGTATCTGATACATATCTCAGTTCACTCTTAACATCATTAAGGGACACATAAAAAATGAGTAAGTCTGAATCCAAAGTAAAAAGTGACATTTAAAAAGGGAATTTTTAGATACGATTTTTTTCTCTTTTTTCAGATGTATCATTGATCCTGAAGAGAAATATGCAGGTCTTTATCGCCTAACTATTCTGTTTACCCCATCTGCTTTTTATGAGCTGGTAAATATTTTTATGACATGGTCAGAGAAATCTGGGGTCCTAAAAGCCTTATTTCATCACAAGAGAGTTCTGGAACAATTGTGCCACCACTTACCAGCAATAATACTTTGGGAAAGTGGCTTGATGTTAAGCTTCTGTTTCCTTTCATGTAAAATTCATAAGGGAATACATTATTGTTATTAAGCATAAATTATATTATGCTCAAGAAATTTTGCCATCCATATGGTTAACTATCTTATTTAAGCATTTCAAAAACTTGGTGAAATAGGTACCCACATGTTCTATTTTACTATTTTTATCTCCCAGAGTTGTTTTGGGTACTAAATGGAGTAATGTATGCAAATGCATGCACAAAGTTGAAAGCCAAAACATACTCATTACATTGATATTGCCTCATTGCAGTCTGTGCATTTAAAAAAATATTTTTGATGCTAAGTGCACTTTATGTATATCTAATCAAACCAGCACATCGATTTTGTTATGATATTTATATCCGATCCCCTTCTTTTGAATCATTTCAATTTAAAGTATGCGAAGAAGAAACAATAGGAAGCAGAATTAATGTAAGAACTAAATTAAGTTTCCACTCAAACTTAGTGTCTTGAAAATGTCTTCAGTCCTCTGAAGGCACGGTGAAACACAGTGAAAAATTGGAAACTAGATTTTTAAGTTGCCTTTATTTAAAGAAACCCCATGTCCTCAGAAAAATACTGCACCGAGGTAACTTTTGCATTGGATCTTCATTTAGATCACTCAAAAGATAAAGAGAAAGATGTGCAGATTTTTGTGGCTACATTTAAGATCTATTCCTGCCTCCTGCTTCAGGTTGGGGGCTTTAGCACTTTATTTCACTTTGGCAGGCAAGTAAGGAATATTCCACAACCCTTGTTTACAAAGCTGGTTTTGCCACAGGATTCAGGAAAAGGCACTCCGTCACTTTGATTCCGCTACTTAGAAACAAAAAAGGAGCAGTCCCAGAAGACGAGTGAGAGAAGCACAGTGGCTGAGACATAATTAGAGAGCAGTTTTATTCCCCAACCCAGCCTGGCTGCTTCCCACATTCTCTGCTTCAATCTTTTGATGGCCAACAACATAATGCATCTTGCTAACAAGCTGAAGACTCCTTCGGTATCATGGCTGATGACTCAAAGTCAGAGAAAAAAGAAAAAGAGGGCATGGGAGCCACTGTACATGGAAAACATTGACTGCAAACCCCATATAATGCATCGTATAAAACAGATCGCTAAGCCTGATTCACTTGTCAAGTCCTCGAGTTATTCCATGGATTTCACCTTTGCCACTCGACATTAGAGATAATGTGAAATTATTGTTTGAAAAAAAGAAGATTGAGAACATCTATCCTCCAATAACACATACCCCCTCTGGCACTGCAGTTTCTCAAATCTGATTGTCCTCGCTTCCCCACCCCACCTCAGTGCAAATTTAATGCCTTGAATTTAATGCATGCAATCCCCTGAGCAGTTACATCAGAATCTTTAGCTCATGTCTGTCTGGAAGACTAATTCCTGAGGGTTCTTTGACATTATGTGATGGGAGATGAGAGCCTGCAGGACAGCCAGGAGCCAGGAGGGGCAAAGGTGATGGTGTTCGGAAGCTAAGAAGAAAAGAGCATGTCAGCAGAATCCACCATGAAGTTACAGCCATTTGTGCTTGTCTACGTATCAAGCCAGTTCTCTAATCATCAATGCAACTCCATTTCCCAACCCTGGAAATAGATAATATACAATATAATCCCTAGCAAAGACTTGTCCGTGGCAGCAGTGGCTGGAGAGTAATGGGGTTGAGCAAATGGTATGGCTTGTGTAATATGTCTTATTTCTTTCTGCCTGCATTAAGTCATCCTGGCTATGATTAGGTCACCCACAGTATCACTGAAGGCTGACTAGAGGATTTTACTCAATTCTCAAAAATTCACTAAGAAAACTGTGAATATCTAAGCTTTAAGAGGAAGTTAACTATGATACCATTGAAATTTGTTTTCCAAGTTGAAGATTCAAAATCTTGTTCATAGCAGAAAGCTACCTTCATTTTATCAATATACAGTGTATCTTTTCTATATAGACCCAGGAACCAAAATGCACCTATTTAAAGGGGAAAAGGCAATACCCAAGCAAAAATAACCATTAGAAAATAGCTGAGAAATATTGGGGAAACCAAGTCTTCCATTCTGTCAGACACCAAACATTTTCAGCACTGCAACAATGAGACTAGAGACCAAAATATACCACTGTCTTCTGAAAAACCAGACATTCATGAATTATAACCCACCTTGAGTTAGAAACAATGGCTTTAGCAATCACTGCATTTGCTTATATATGTACTATTTTTTTAAAAAACTACCAGGGAATTTACATGCCTAACAGTTAAGCTTCTCCACAAGTTTGCAGGGTTCCCATTATTATACCCATTTTATGGATGAGCAAATTGGGATTCAGAGATGTTAAAAACCTTACATGAGATCACGGGACTGATAAGTGGCAGAACTGTTACTGAAGTCAATTTCTGCCTCACTGCAAATCCTAGTCTACTTATGTTCATTATGATATTTATACTTCTTTCTCTGGAAGAGAATTCATTTATTTATTCTTTCACTCGAAAATTAGTAAATGGCTGGGCGCAGTGGCTCACACCTGTAATCCCAGCACTTTGGGAGACTGAGGAGGATGGATCACTAGAGGTCAGGAGTTTGAGACCAGACAGGCCCATGTGGTGAAACTCCGTCTCTACTAAAAATACAAAAAATTAGCTGGGCATGGTGGCACATGCCTGCAAACCCAGCTACTCAAGTGGCTGAGGCAGGAGAATTGTTTGAACCTGGGAGGCAGAGATTCCAGTGAGCTGAGATCATGTTGCTGCACTTCAGCTTGGGAGAAAGAGCAAGACTCAGTCTCAAAAAAAATAATAAAATTTAAAAAACCCAATGCCTAATATCTATCAAACACTGTTCTAAATGCTAGGATTATAGCAGCTGTGAAACAAAGTTCCTACCCTTGTGGATCTGACCTCTTGTAATCATTAATCTATAAAGAAATGTATGGTAGGATTGAGGATGAGACTTATGGACTACTACTTCAAATAAGGTAGTCAGGAAAGGTCTCTCCAAAGACAGGTCACTGAGCTGGGTACATGAATAAGGAGGGAGCAAGGTAGATGAATATCTGGCAGAAGAGCTTTACAGACAAGAAAGAAAGGATATGCAAACGTTTTGAGACAGAAGCACGCTTCCTACAGTAAAGGAAAAGCAAGGCTGTAAGTGCTGGAGCCAAGTGAGCAAGGAGAGAATGGTAGAAAATGGAGAGAGAGGGAGGCTTCAAGGGACCAACCTTGCAGGTTCTTGCTGGCTTTTATTTTACGTGTGATGGTAAGCAATTGGAGGGTTGAAAACAAAGGAACAGCTATGATCTTATTCTATTTAAAAAGGATTGCCTTGGCTGCTGTGAGAAGAATGGGCTTTGGGTTATAGGTTGAAAAAGAAGGCAAGGAGAGGCACTAAGGGTCTGTCTCAGTAGTCCAAGTGAGTTACGATGATGAAGAATTGGAAGCAGATGTGAGAGAAAGAGAACTGTCAAGAAAGGCTCCAAAGTTGGTGGCCTAAGCAACTAGACAGCCCAAGCAGTCATGAAAAAGGAAGTTGGAAGACTCACACTTTCTGATTTCAAAACTTATTACAAAACTATAATAATCAAAACACTGTGGTAATGGCATAAGGACAGACACATAGACTAACAGAATAAAACAGAATATAGAAATAAACTCATACATCTATTAACATGACCAGTTATGTCAGAATCTTTGGCTCAACTGACTTTTGTCAAGGGTGCCAAGTTCATTCAACGAGGAAAAGATAGTCTCTAAATGGTGCTGGGACAACTGGATAGTCACATACAAAAGAATGAATTGGGTCCCTTATCTCACACCATATGCAAAAATTAACTCAAAATGAAACAGCCTCATATCAGAGCCAAAAACTATAAATTTCTTAGAAGAGAGCATAAGATATATCTTCATGGCCTTTGATTTGATAATTGATTCTCAAGTATGACGACAGAAACACAAACAACAAAAGAAAAAAAAACAGATGAGACTTCAGCAAAATGAAAATCTTTTCACATCAAAGGACTTTATCATTGAAGTGCAAAGACAACATATAGAATGGGAGAAAACATTTGCAACTCATACAGCTGATGAGAAGCTATTATCTAGAACACAAACAATTTAAAGCGAAAAGACAACTCACAGAATAAGAGTATTTGCAAATCATATAGCTGATAAAGCTCTAATATCTAGAACATATAAAGAACATATAAAGCATTCCTACAACTTCACAAGTGAAAGATAAACGATTGAATTTTTAAAATGGACAAATGCCTTGAATAGACATTTCTCCAAATAGCTGATCAACGTAATTAGTCATCAGGGAAATGATAATCCTAACCAAAATAAGGTTCCACTTCATATCCGCTAGGATGTCTATAATCCAATAAACAGAAAATAACAAGTGTTATCCAGGATGTAGAGAAATTGGAGTTCTCCCATATTACTGGTGAGAAGGCAAAATGGTTAACCTACCATAGAAAACAGTTTGGTGGTTCCTGGAAAAAATTAAGCATAGCAGTACCGTATGACCCCACAGTTCTGCTCCTAGGTAGATACCCTAAATAACCGAAAACAGGTAGTTAAATACATGTGCACCCATGTTCATAGCAGCACTATTCAAAATAGCAATAAGGTGGAAACAGTTCAAATGCCCACGACCAATGAATGGATAAACAAATTGTAGTATATACACACAGAATATTATTCATTCATAACAAGGAATGAAGTACTGATACTAGCTACTATGTGTATGAGCCTTCAAAACACTATGCTAAGTGAAAGAAGCCACATACGAAATGTCACATTATATGATTCTGTGTATATTAAATACCAGTAATAGATAATTGCATACAGACAGGATGCAGATTAGTACTTGTCAGGAGTGTGGAGGAGCAGGCAATGGGGAGAAACTGATTAATGGGTAAAAAGGAAAACATGCTTTCAAATTAGATAAAGTGGTAGTTGCACTGTGAATATACTAAATGCCACTGAATTGTCCACTTGAAAATGGTGAATTTTATGTTATTTGAATTTTACATCAATAAATTATTAAACTGTAAGTTTTTTTAAATCTAGAAGCAGTCAGACTCCAGGGCCCACACTCTTAACTATAATGATGTAGTGACAGGGACAGTTGTGCTGGAGGATTGGCTTTCCACGAGCAGGTCTTAGTGTGACGCTGGTTTTCTTGTAACTGTCCTCAGATTGTGCCTGGTTACTGGCTTCCTAATCAAGGCCGGAGGGCTTCTGACGTGCGTGGAGTGTTTTAAATATTAAAAGACTAATGAAGTAAGATATTCAACTAAAGTGAATTAGCATTGATTAATGCAAGTTAAATACCTGTCTCTTAATGGAAGCTTAGAGCTTCCAATTTAATCAATGAGATTGAGAACTGACAATTAAATCCACTCAATAAACACTCACCACCTGCCACTACCATTCACTTGGTCCTTGCTTCTCACAAACTCCTCTTCCTTTTCTGCCTGAAAACCAGGACTCTTTAGAGCTTATGTCTGCCTTTCCAAACTAAAGCCAAAGAGAGACAGTCTATAGAAAATATCTTGTCTATTCTGAAAATGAAAACTAGTTCACTTGTTTTCAACACTATACCCTGAGCCAAGGAGGACTGACAGAAGGCAGCCACAAAGAACAGTGAAGGCTCTGGCATGGCCAGGTGATAGAATTAGCCAGGTGTAGTGGTACACACCTGTAGTCCCAGCTACTTGTGAAGCTGAGGTGGGAGGATCACTTGAGCTCAGGCGTTTGAGGCTACAGTGAACTATGGTAGCACCACTATACTCCAGCGTTAGTGACAGAGTGAGACTCTGCCTTTCAAAATAAAAAATAAAAACGACAGGATAGTCTCCTTTTGGGTCAGCTTCTTGGTGACTCATAGCATCAGTCTTTATGATTTTCACAAGGCTCCATTCCTTAGTGCATTCAATAGATATTTACTGAGCATCTATTATATGCCAGGCACTTCTGGGTAATGGCAACGCAATGGTAATAAAGCATAGGCTTTGCCCTTGAGAAAAAAACATACAATGTAGTAATGATTGTGCAATGTAATAAATGCTATTATAGGTATTTACTTAGGATGCTATGATAACATAATGCTTTGGCCAGATTGTTACAAACATGTTTATAGAAACATTGGTGCTCATTTTGAATAAAAAAGGATACATGGATATGTGTTCTCAGCCAAATAAAATTGTATCTCAGGACCTTGGTTTCATCATATGTAAAACAGGTTAAAAATATTTTCTCTTCCTCATCAGAATCTTTACAAAGCTAAAGTTTAAAGAAGACATACGGAGATGAAAGGTCTTTGTAAATTATGAAGTTATCTTCCAGAACAGTATTAAGTAACATAGTGATTTTTCTAATGCTTGGCACTGAAACGAATGCTGCACTTTCGGCATTCTCATAGGAGAGGCTTATATTTTCCCCTAGCTGGAAATCCCCCTATCAGACACTAGCTATAGCTAAGCCAGCTCCCTTGCAGTTACAACTGTTCTGCAGACCCTGTCAAGTAGCACTTACGCTCTTAACACACACAGCCTGTGAAGGAATTGTTCCTAGATGTGTCTCCAGTGCTATCTGAACAACCACCATCATACCCCTGGCTCCCACAAGCTCTCTCTCACTTTTTGTTTCTCTCTCTCTCTCACACACACACACACACACAATTCCTGCCGAACAATCCCTGTCTAGTCTTCTTCCCTCATTGTGGAGGTCATCCTTTTAAGAGGCAAAAATGACCTGACAAAAAAGTAACTCAAGAGAATACTTCTCTAAAAGCCCAATTCCATTGGCCTCTCTCACTTCCTTAAGATCCTACCTGTGTGTTACGAGTCATATTTACTTCTCCAGTTTCCATGAAACCTTTGATTATTCCAACCCATATTGACCTCTCCTTTTTTTGAACCCTGGTGGCAGTTAAGGTCCATAGGCCACAGCCCCACTAACAGTGGGACAGGCCCCTCAAAAACGTCCACAACGCATTCTTTTGTACACCACTGTTCTTGAGTGACTCTTCATCTGTAAAATCACCACCTGTAAAATCCTTACTTTTCAAAACTAAATATAATAAATTGATTTAAAAATAAATGACAGCATCTGCCTCACAGACGGTACTAAATAAGTAACGTCTCTTGCCTCCCTCTCTTTTGTATCTCCAGCGATCAGCACAGCTCTAGGGTAAATAGAAATGTGTCAATAAATAGGATAAATAGGTATTGATTTATTCTATCATTTTGTATGCCACTCTTTTCTATTCCCTTTCGAATTATAGAATTTTGTAAAGCTATAGTGAAAGAACTCAGTGCTCTTTATGCTCCTCCCATCAATTAACTTCCTCTCAACTCTTGTCCTGCCTAATTACATACAGTCTTTTTAGGCCCTTCTCCAGTTACTAGCTGATTCAAAGGCGTGTTTGTTTGTGGATCTCATTTAAATTTCTACTTTACAGTCTAATTGCTGACGATGTTATGAAAGTAAACAGTTCAGGAAAGCTGCCAATGTGTCCTATGAATTCATCACTGGTGAAAGCCCTTATTCTGCCAAGCATGTGCAGAATGTATAAAATATTCAGAATGGAAGGCACTCATGTAGCAGAAAATATCCCAGCAGATCTGCAGCTCAGCATAGAACAGCGGGCAATGACTTGGAGCCCAGAAGACTTTATCACGCAAGCCTAGTACTTCTATTTATGGGTAAAAAGGAGATGAAACTTGCCTGTTCTTAGACTGTGACCTGAAATCTAGGAACTATGAGAAGTCCAGTGAGTGGATGTGAGTCTCTTGCTCACCAATGTGGCAAGAGAATACAAAACACACCTCATCACTGTATCTCTGTCGTCAAAGGCAGGAAGGTCAGTTACCCCGCCCCACCTCCAGTCTCTGATAGCCATTCATGACAACCAGCCATTCTATTGGTCTGCACATCAAATGGCTGTACCATATAGATCACAGACTTTATGCAGCAGAGGAGTTGCTAGCAAGCTCTCCTCCTTTAAGACCGTTCTCTTCAGGAATGCAGTACTGACTACTGAGAGACTGGCTCTTCCAAACACTAAGAACCATTCTAAAGGTCATATGCGGATGATAGTAAAGGTGTTGGCAATCGCACTGTATGAAGTCAACCAACCAAGTTCATTAAGCCCCTGTGAGTTGTCATTTCTGCAGAGCTGGAAAGCCTTCCTATCCTTGACACTGCGACTCCTTTCTACTTGGAACACCTAAAAATCACAAATGAAAGTTGTAGCCCTGAAAGTTGCATTCTTTAATGAATAGTAAAGATCAGATGCAAATGCACCTGAGCTAGGTGACCCAGTGACTTCTACTTACAAAGAGAAAGATCACAAATCCCCCCACTACCTTGATTGTGTGCCTCGTACAATTGAGAAGTCACCAGGAAAGACGACATGCATTGATTCCTTGTCTATGTCAAAGAGAATGCTCATTAACTATACCACAACATCACTGAGCGCTGCAACAGAAAACAGACACAAGCAAATGTGGCGTCTAGAAACAACCACTTCTATTCTAAGTGTTTTGGCTTCCCCTCTTTCGACTTTAAGTTGTAAGATGCACAGGATAACCAACTATTGGAACTGACTTTAAAGATTTCTGGTTCGAGGAAAAAAACAAGAATCCACACCCTTCCTACTTCTCAAATTCTATTACTATAATAAAAAGAATGTAAAATTATATTCAACTCTACACCTGTGCCTGAAAGCAGGAAAAAAATGCCACTTACACAAAAAAATTTGAAGAAATTTCTGCAAGAAACACTGCCGGCAAGACCAAGGTGAAGGGTCACCTGATCAGCACTCAGATCCCAGCATGAAAGGGAGACCCCCCCCCTCTTGTGAGACACATAGGGAGCCTGAGTTGACCCCACTATTAAAGTTGGACCAGGGGCAGTCAGTGCAGATTACATCAAATACAACCACTGTCTCTGGAAAACACATCAGAGCCGATGCCCAGAGGAATGGGTTGCACTTCCGTTCACACCTTTCTTTGGACACCGGCTTTGGGCCAAGCAAGGACATGGGAACCAATGAGAGTTAGCCAATGAGAAAATTCAGCCAAGTTGCACATAAAGAAACAGTAAGGATCAAATCCATCACTTCCTTATATGCCAGCAATAACTACATAAAATATATAATTTTAAAAAGGCCTCATTTATAGCAACAATGTAAATTCTAGCAAGTTCAAGAAGGTAAAAAAAACTAAGCCTTAAAGTAAAAAATAGTTGATTAAATATATACAATACCCTTATTTATAAACAAAACATTAGAAGAAAATAGAAATGTTTATATACTATCATTTGTGTAACAACTTCCAAAACGTGACCCCAAAGGCAGTTTCTCAAAGGAAAAGGGCAATTATTCAAAAAGGGTTACAGACATATGTGCATAAATATTAAAATATTAAACAGTTATACAAAGATATGTAAAATTTTAAATGTAAAAGAAAATTAAAATATTAAAATATTGGGAGATAGAGTGAAATCTAAATGACCAATCTCTGACATACAAAGAATACTAGTGAATTATATGAGAAAAATAAAGTTTGGACACCTTCAAAACAAAACACTAGTGACCCTGAAATTTATTAAAATGTTTACAAATACTACAAGCTAATAATATTACATCTCAATTTTAAAAATATCAAGCAGATTATATCAAAATTAAAATTCATTGGCAAGAGTCAGAAGATGGGCGCTGCCATGTACTGTCTGTGATAATTTCAGTTGTTGCAAACTCTTTTAGCACTACACGAAGATGTGTATCAAAAATCTTTAAGATAAGCTTCTCATTTATACAGTATCCCATGTCCAGAAAAATAATTTTGATATAATAATTGTAAATATAGCCAAAGATGTCATTTAGAAAATACCATTTACAGTACTGTTTTAAATAGCAATAGAATTAGAAACAGTCCAACTATTCAACTTCAGGGACTGATAACTTTTTTGATACCAATAATAAAGTTATATGTACCCATTAAAAAGTATGTGATAGACATACACTTAATATAAAACCTATTTTATGAGAAAACAGTATGTTTAAAATTGTGTATAGACTGTAATTCAAGCCTGTTAAATATGCATTCATCCATTCAGTTGCCCACTTATGGAATCATGGAACTTACATTTTACAGGAAATGCATATATCTGACTACATATCCATTTGGAAGGCTAGATATGAAATTCCTACTAGTGACTATCTCAAGCTGAAAGGATGTTTACTAAGTTTCCTATTTTTCTCTAGTAAATGTGTAAAAATAAAAAAGGTTATTTTGAATGGAACTTAAGAAATTATAACATGGTTCAATTCAAATTACCAGTTACTAAATAGATGTCTAAACACCAGCATTTGAATTCAAACATTTGCTTTGAAGTAAGCTTCCATGTATATAAATTTAGTTCAGAACTAAATTTATAAGTAGTTTTACATAATTATTCTGAGTGAATTAATACTATGATTAAAATTTTTTCCTCTACAAACAAGTGTGAATAAAAGAAAGAGAACTAATCAAAATAGAGATGAGAAATTAAAATTAATTCTTATTGGTAGATCATTATTTTCTCCCAGCAATGTCTCTCCCTTCACTGTAACATGATGCCTCAGTTCATTAAATAAATGCACGCACATTCCCCACAAATTCAAGGTATATTTCTTAAGGATACATGTAAATCACACGAAAGTTTTCTTCTAAAATAATGAAAACAGAATACAGTCTTCACATTTTTTAAGATATGCAGATTCTGTGCTGTTCTCACTTACAGTATTTATTTGTGGATGCTGGAATAAAGAGAAAATTTCAAGTTTTATATAAGGGCTTTATATATAAATATGTCTTCTTCTAAATTGCCATCTCTTGCATTTTCTCCCAACATCCTTAAGATTTTTGTGTTTATTTCAATATCACTTCCAATGCCCTTTCCTCAATCCTGTATCTCAATTTAGTCAGAATAATTTTCAAGGAATCCCCAGCAATGGGTTCTGGATTTAGCCCCACCAGAACTGAATTTTTGCATTTGAACAATTCATTTCACCTCTCAGAAGAGAGTACACATATATCTAAGAATTCTTAAAGTGTTATTAAGTACCATGACTCACTTCCACATTGTGCATCAGACTAACTTTTGATTTGAGAAATAAATATGAATTGGTTAGACTCCATTTTTTAAAAACACATAAAAAAGAATTGAAATTAGCCCTCTTTTTCAAACAGGGGTGTTTTAAAATACTTAATGAACATAAGTATTATATGCTTGCAAAGCTATTTACACCTCTATGCAACATGAGGAATACACAGAGGCAAATTGCATTATCCCTGCTTTCAAGCTGGAAAAGTAAGATAAAGCATAAAGAAAGGATTCTAACATTTACCCACGTTACGTGTAACATGAGAGGAGCCATTCCAACATTCCAGGGAGGCATGCATTTGAACCTGTTTTGCAGATTGAGAAAAAGAAGCTTGAAACTGGTAACTGCTATGCTCAAGGCCCCAAGAGAGTGGTCACTAAATCAACCCTATCAGTAAAGAATGGAACATAAAATATTTTAAAATTTAAAATAAACATCTACCTTATCCTAGCCTGCCAGATACACTAATATTCAATACGAAACTGCTGGGATGTTTCTTTCATCCACTGAATCTCCTTAAATCTGTAACATTAGACTTCTATACCTATTTTTCATTGGCCATTCTTCTAATCCTTTTGTTTGTAGAAAGCCAACTCACACATGAATATAAGATTATTATAGAATGAAAATTATCCATTCTTCTTCAGTCCTCATTATCATTCCCCACCTCAGCATTTCAAAGATTTTGAAGCAATTCTTAAAAAGAAATCACTCTCTGGCCACTTTTTATTCAACCTTTGACAGGCTTCTTAAAAAAAAATCAATAAAATGTAAAAAGTAATGCTTAACACATGCATTAGCTATACTGGAAATAAGGAAGTGCTTATGCAATTGCTTTTCTCTCTCTCTCTCTGTGTGTGTGTGTGTGTGTGTGTGTGTGTGTGTCTGTGTGTGTATATATACACATACATACCTCCTTTCTATGTGTGTCTGTGTGTGTGTGTGTGTGTGTGTGTGTGTGTATACACACACACACAGAGAGAGAGAGAGAGAAAAAAGTCAGAGCTTTTGTGGGGGAACAGGTATTCTAACTATTCTGTATCAGGTTCAATACCATCTGATTTGGGCACTTGTCTCTTCACCTGTATTTCAGTGACCAGCCTCAAGTTACATAGTGACTGTATCCACTCCATGAAAATGTCTCTGACATCAGGTAATATCTGCATGTAGGACTTGATTTCTTGAACACCTAGCCTTTTCTTAAACATTCTCCCCTCTCAATTTACCTGTTCACAATTTTTCCACCTTGGCTCTACCTACTATTCATCATGATACTGCAACTGTGACTGTCCCTATTCACACACCCCCACTCACACCCATGGATGGTTCTACACTACACAAGCCTTCCAGTATGGAAACTTCTGCATTCATTATTAAGCTAACTCCCTTTCCATACCTTTGCAATTCTCCCAAGAAATATAAAGATTCAGACAAATTTCCTTTCACCTTTTTATAGGTGCTCCACCCCATACCTCCTCTCTCTCTCTCTCTCTCTCTCTCTCTCATTCCCTCCTTCCCTCTCTCCCTCTTCCAAATTCATCTTCAAATTTCCTCCCTTCCTTGTTTCTTTCCCATCAACAATTAGTTCTCTCTTCTCCATCCCAGCCATGCTTTTTTTAAAAAAAAGACCCAATCTCACCTCCTCAGATTCCATTCATCCTTTCATCCATTGCACACTGGCCTCTCCCACCGCAATGCACTGGAAACTGCTCATGACCAGGTTGCCAGCAACCTAATCACTGATATATTCAGTGGACTCAGCATAGTTCTTTTTTGTGGCTACTTTATTAGTAAGTATCTAACTCTTTGACACTATCGTTTGTCTTTTAAAACATGTAATACAACCATGTTTTTTTTAATCACTAAAAGCCAGATATTGGCTGGATGCAGTGGCTCACTTTGGGGGGCCGAAGTGGGTGGATTATGACATCAGGAGTTGAAGACCAGCCTGGCCAAGATGGTGAAACCCCACCTCTACTAAAAATATAAAAAAAAAAAAAAAAAAAAAAAACCAGGCCATGGTGTCAGGCACCTGTAATCCCAGCTACTCAGAAGGATGAGGCAGAGAACTGCTTGCACCCAGGAGGCAGAGGCTGAAGCAAGCCAAGGTCACAACACTGCACTCCAGCCTGGCCAATGGAGCAAGACTCAGTCTCAACAAAAAAATAAAATAAAAATAAAACTTTTTAAAATGCCAGATATTATCAAAGTCTAAATTCAATCACTGTTGCAAGATCTTAAATTCATTGTTTTCACTTTTTGAATATTTAAGCACATGGCTTCTTTGAAAATATGTTATTTCTATATTTCTATTTCTGGGTTTTGTTGAGCTGTACTATCAAGTTTTCTGTTTCTATTATGATTCTGATATGTAATCATCCTAAATGATCTAAGAATTAAATATTTTTACATAAAATATTCTTATAGATTATTTTTTAATTTTAGTTAAATCTTATAAATATATATTTCTAAATAATTCACAAAAATGGAATTCAGTGTCCAACTAGTTGCCATTTTAAAGAAAAATTATCATGCTTCAAACATTTCATACCTGCTCCTACATATATACAAAATTCAGAGCCATATGCATTGTTTAATATTGCAAAATATCACTTGGCCTCTAAGCAGTATGTGTAACTATTGAATGCTGCACTAACTTACACCTCTAGAATTATGAAACTGACCCAAGAGAATCAAGAAAATGAAATTTTATTATTCAATCTCCTATTCCATGCATGTTATCTGAAAAAGTTTGAGAAGTTGATTGACTTGTTCTGTCTCTTACCTAAGTCCTTCTACCTCCCAGATCCTCCCTGTATTCTGAAAGTGTTCAGCTCTGATAGCAGCAGCACCACCCTTGAGCCGTAACAGCTTTAGGACGTAGCAATCTTTGTAGTGAGGATATATAGCAAACGTTGAGCTGCAGTCTCCTGGGGCCTGAATGGCATTAGTCATGAGAACACATATGTAGAGGCATGTGCTGTACTGTGCCAGTTCTGACTCTGGATTCTGAGTGCCAAGCCAGGGGTATGCCTGGCATAGCCTTCCTGTCTCTTCCTCAATTTCCCTTGCTCTCTCTTAATTTCCATGGCCCATCTCTTGAGCACCTTGGTTACTTGTGTTAACTGTAATATGGGAACTTCTAAAGTAGGAGGAAAAAGGCAGGTCTTGCCCACGTCTAAGAGCAGTAGCTCCAGCTAAAATACCATGATCAACTCAACTTTGCAGATGAGGAAAACAAGCCATAAAAAGATGAAGCATTGTGGCCTGATCACATATCTAACCGAGGACAGGTCTGAGATGTGAATCCAGGCAGCCTGACTCTACATCTGTCTTCTTTCCGGTTTATAGTATTTCTAAAACAAATTTTTGTTGCTTTGTTTCAAGACAATAAAAATTCAGGGTGCCTTAATAAAATCCAACAACTCAGAGAAAAACTAAGCTAAAACTAAAATTGTCCTTTTTGGAGGTGGCTTTTGTACTGAGTCTACTCTGAAAATTAGTAATGAAAGGAAAATAATTATGCACATATCTTGTCTTTCCCAACAGGAACTGTATTTCAGGGTAACTGAATAACTCTAACCAATGAAGAAAAGGAAAAACAGAACAAAACAAATACCAGTGCTCTTTCTTGTAATCAAATAGTCTTGTAAATACCTACTAAAAGTTAGAGACTGTGGCTTAAAACTCGAAACTTATTTTAAATTTCCTTTTTTAAACCTTCTTTTTCTCTCTTTCTTTTCGCCATTCCAAAGTATCCCCTTTGCAAATGTTGTATAATATAATAGCAGAGAAATCACTCTAGAGGGAGTCACTTACCCACTTTCCTCAGGACCAAAAGCAAGCAAGTTGCAGGAAGAAATTAATTTATGCTAATGTCTTAAAATCCTGCCAAAATGTTTCTTGCTATTTCCATTAACATTTAGGATCCAGGCCACGATTCAGAGTAATATATTCTAGTGACATTAGTATAAATTTTAGTATTGATGTAGTCATTGAAGATATTTTAAAAATTATTATTATATTAATCTGCTAATGAAAGGCAAGGTGACCGAACTGTTATTTAGCCTGAGAAATGCCTGCAACACACACACACACACACACACACACACACACACAAACTATTCAAAAGGAGAAGAATGAATGGGAATCAAAACTGCTTCTATGACCTTGGTCAAGTTTACAGATCTTAATAGTTATTATTGCTCTAATTCCAAGAAAATTCTCCTGAGAGAGAAACTAAGATATTTGGTAATTAATATTTTCACAGGTAGTGTTATGTCCACATCTCTCTCACTTTCTTTCTACATTCCTGGTTTAACAACACAACATTCTCTCAATTCTAGAAGTATCCTTTCCATTTCCACTAGTATTCTCCCTGAGTATAATTCATTCCTGTGATTTAATCAACTCCTGTTATGACTGAAAATTGTGAAAGAATATTCATCCGCTGCTGTACTTGCAACTTAGCATGGGATTCCTAAATCCCCTCAAAGCCATGAATATTGAATAGTGAAACTTCAGATGTTACAGCAAGCTAAAAGTGGAAGACTGAGAAAGGAGGAGTGGAAGGAAGCTATCTCCCTCAGACCACCCCGTGGGAATCCCTGTCCCACTAATGTATAAGACAAGCCTATTTTCTATATCCATAAATAACCAAGGAAGCCGCAAATATTGTTAACATTCTTGCTTTCATATCACCTCTTTTCCCTGAGTGCTGCAGTGCATGACATCATAGCTGTACAGCAACCTATCAATGTGTTGAAGATACCATTGTGTATATAATGGCAACTGAATTTTTATTTAGAGGTACTTTCACTGACACCAAGATGTTTAAAGCAAACTATAATTTATTTTCTTTTCTCTCTCTTTTTTTTTTTTTTTTTTTTTTTGACCATCACGCGTGGTCACCCAGGCTGGAATACAGTGGCTCGATCTCAGCTCACTGCAACCTCCCTCTCCTGGGTTTAAGCGATTTTTCTGTCTCAGTCTCCCAAGTAGCTAGGATTACAGGCATGCCACCACACCCAGCTAATTTTTGTATTTTTAGTAGAGATGGGGTTTCACTATATTGGCCAGGCTGGTCTCAAACTCCTGACCTTATGATCCACCCACCTCAACCTCCCAAAGTGCCAAGATTATAGGCATGAGCCACCGCACCTGGCCCAAACTCTCATTTCTTTAAGATTTAAGATAGCAGTTGCATTCTCTTCTCCTGAGAGGTGGCATCTGTTGTTGCTAAATAACATTTGTAGATTTGCAGAAAGTTGCACTGAGAAGACTCTATAGGAGCTCATCTAATTTACCACATTTTCCAAATTCTCTCCCACATTCCACCTTTTAATGAAGAATCTGAGAGGAAAAAAAGTTCGAGGAAGTCACAGCATTTCACTAATTCTCATCTCTCACCAGAAAATGAGAAGGAAAATATAGCTCCTTGCTGTGGACAGGAACCAGGGATGACTTGCTTCCAATGCCTCTTGGCGTCACAGAGTAACCAAGGACTCAGGAGACCAGACAGAGAAACTGAGGGAGAGACAGGCCAAGGAAGGGTGTGCCAAGCTCCAGTGCCAAAGATTCGAGAGGATCAAGAGAAGCAGGCAATGGGAATGGAAAAGGACCGAGAGCAGAGAACAGGCAAAGGTGTGAAGGTGGCCCAACAATTGTCACTTCTGTCCCCGTTTCTTGCATCCATTTCTGAATTTTCTGTCCTGGTAGTCCTGGTGACAGAAGAGTTTCTCTCAGTACAACCAGCAAAACAGAAGAGTGCGTTATCGGCCAGGGCTCCAGGATGCACCCCACCTGAAAATTAATCTCCATAAGCCACAGCAGGGCTTAGAGGAAGATCCCCAAACTTGCCTCGTCCTCCAAATACTGAAGTATCTATATAAAGTACAGATTTTCAGCTGGGTGCAGTGACTCACACCTGTAATCTCAGGATTTTGGAAGGCCGAGGAGGATGGATGGCGAGGTCAGGGGTTCAATACCAGCCTGGCCAAGATGGTGAATCCCTTTCTCTACTAAAAACACAAAAATTAGCTGGGCGTGATGGCAGGCTCCTGTAATCCCAGCTACTCCAGAGGCTGAGGTAGGACTATGGCTTGAACCCAGGAGGTGGGGTTTGCAGTGAGTGGAGATCATATTACTGTATTCCAGCCTGGGTGACAGAGCAAGACTCCATCTCAAAATAAATAAATTAATTAAATAAAATACACATTTTTCTGGCTTGTCTCTTGGAGATTTTGATTTAGTAAGTTGAAGAGGCTCTGAGGAATCTGTATTTTTCACAAATACTCTGTGATTCTAGTAATCATAAAGGTTGGGAACATATGGGAGCGATAAAGAATGCAGGCTTTGCTGGGGCAGAGATGAGACCTACTCATAATGTACCTTGGGCAGAGATTTTGAAATTTCTGAAACTCAGTTGCCTCGTTTACAAAATAAAGATAATAACTATAGGAGGGAACATTAAATTGGATCCTACAAGCAGTCTCTCGTCACACGCATGGCAGGACCTGCATTCAATAAACACTAGCATCTAGTCCATACCTGCTATTTTCCTTGGCAGTACCTCTAGTTTTAAGGCTCAGGGCACAACAGATACTTCCTTATTATTTAGACAGAGGGCTATCCTGTTTTAAAAAGAATAATGCTGAAAACTTCTACTAAATGGCAAATATGAATTACTGAGGTAAGAAACCAGATGTCAGGCTATATTTGCTGAGCACAGCTACTGAAAGATGGACAAGAGGTGACGCCCAGAGAGATTCCTGTCATAAAATATAATTAGCCCCTCTTTTCTCTGGACCATGATCTGCATAGTTAGGTATCTACTTCTGCCTCATCTACCCTCTGGCTGTGTTTGACTCTATGTGATGTGGTATCCATCACCCAGGTTTTTTTTTTTCCCAGCTTGCTTCAGTTTGGGATTTGGAAGTAATGCACTGATTATACTTTGCATCACCCTTGACCAAGAATTCCCTCTAGCATGTTGTCTTTCCACCACTATCCATGGCTCTAGCTTTTCAATTCCAGGCCTTCATTCTAAAACAACTTTCTCTCGAGGGCAATATCACAGTAACAGATACTAGGAACGGATTGAGGTTTAAAACAGTGGCTACATGTGTTGTGGGCTTTCAATCTCTACCTCTCGAAAGATGTTACATGGGATTCCTTTAGAAACAAAATGACAACCTAAATATAATAGGAGAATTCCAGTGGGAACTAACATAGTGTGAACTTAATCTCTACTTAATTGTCAATGGTTGATATGACATCATTTTCCCTAGTCAAGTTCTCAAGAAAATTAGCAAGAAAAGGAAAATAGAATAATAGGAAAAGTTTACAGTGAGGAAGATGAAATGTTTAAAAACAATTATTTCTCTTACAGTCTTGCCTTGCAGACCAGTCATGTGCTCTTGGTGATTATTAGAGTTTAGGGACTTATGTTTACTAAATAACTGAAGGTAATAGTCCAATGAGATTAACAGAGGTAGGACATAAGATGTCTATATTATCTATCTCAGTGATTGTATCTCTGTTAAATTCGCCTTCTGTAAGAAGAACAGGAGGAAGAGCAGTGGTAATACTCCACTCTTGGAAATATACTACACAGAATTCCAGAACTGAAAATTGTATGCAAAGGAAAACAAGATAAATCACTTGAGTATTTCTATCTACATTTATGTAAAAAATAGGCTATCATCTCCCTTGGAGAGACTTGGTAGGATATAGGTGACTGTTCATTTTAATTCTACAGTTAACATGTCTTAGAAAATACCTGTCTTTGAAGCACTTATTTCTAAAAATCTGTCTCAAATATAATGGCCTATTTTCTTAAGTTAGCAAGTAAAATATAATGAACCCTGACAAGAAAATGAAGGGCAAAGAAGTCCCACCTATCCTTAAAAAAGTTAAAAATAAAACTGTCTGATAGGTGAAATCTTCCAAGGAAATGGAGAAAAGGTTTTGAGAAGAGATTTTTGTCAGAGGACTCTAAGCTGTTTTTCGGTATATCTTTGTAAATTTCTTATCTACTTTCTCTCCTGTTTTTCTCTATTTCTCTTCCAACCAGTAGTTCTCATTGCTTATAGACTTAGTATTTATTAACATACTATTTAATTTTGTGTTTAACTTACAATTTGCACTGAAGGGAAAAGAAGCAGGAAGGAAGTAGAGGAAGAAAAGAGAAAATGGGTATTGTACTAGTCTGTTCTCACGCTACTAATAAAGACATACCCAAGACTGGGTAGTTTCTAAAGGAAAGAGGTTTAATTGATTCACAGTTGCACATGGCTGGGGAGGCCTCACAATCATGGCGGAAGATGAAGGAAGAACAAAGGGACTTCTTACACGGTGGCAGGCAACAGAGACAGCACATGCAGGGGAACTCCTCTTTATAACACCATCACAACTCATAAGACTTATCCACTATCACAAAAATGACGAGGGAAAGACTCATCCCTATGATTCAATTACCTGCCACTGCTTCCCTCTCACAATACATGAGAATTATGGGAGCTGCAGTTAGAGTTGTGGAGGGGGACACAGCCAAACCATATCAGGAATCAGCATATTTTATGTGTCTAATGTGTTTCAGCCATTGGCGGTGGCGGTGGTTTCTAGGCACATTTGCACATCCTGTGCTCACAGCCATCCTGTCTGTGGGTACTGTGGTCTTCATCTTGCAGATGAAAAAACTGAGTCTCAGAGAGATTATGGCTTATCCAGAGTTACAAAAATACTAAATACAAGTGCTGATATTTTACTTCTAAATCCAAACCCAACTTCTTCTATTTAATCAGATGTGATTGGCTTGTAAACAAATAGCCATCAACTTCACCTTCCTGGCCAACAGAACCCTAGTTTTATTAAGAGAACCCCTTCTTGGGAAACATTATTTTATCCCAGCTCGGGCATTATTTTGGATAAGTTTAAACCAATCAGGCAAGTCTCAGTTCCCTTGCCAATGTTAGTTTTCAGGGTTATGTATATGACCCAACTCTGTCCATTGAGATATTTGAAAAGTTTGCTAGGACAGTACTGGGAAAAAGTGAGCAAAGATAATATTGTTATTTGATCAGATATGGTTGTAATGCCTGCAACTGTGGCAACTATATTTTGACCACGAGGACTCAAGCCTAAGAACAAAGCGAACACATCAAATGCAAAAAATTAGAAGGTGAAAAAAAAACTTGGGTCTTTGATGAGGCCATTGAGCTACTGAATTGACCAGCCAAGAAGCCTCTCTGCCCTGGCACTCTTACTATGTAGCATAACAAATGCCCTAAGACATTCAGAGCTGAGTTTGCTACTTCCAAATGAAAGCATCCTAACAGATATAAGCTTAATTGTGGGAGATATAACAGATGCAGTGCCAATCCAATATGAAAGCAGAAGATACTGCCAGTTTATGAATAACTAAAACGGTATAGAAATAAAGAAGCCACTTGTGGAAGCAAGTGTGTAAAGAGACACAATACTAGAATAGCATCTCAGCAACATCCTGGAGTAAAATATTCTACAAATGTTAACAGTTCATCTCTCTCCTTGTCTCAAAGTCTCACAAGCCTCCATTACATTGCTTCACTTTGAGACATCAGGAAAGCTTTGAAAACACCAAAGCCTGGGCTATCTCTAGGGATTCTGATGTAATTGGCTTTGGATACAACTTGAGTACTGAGATGTGGTTGGGCTCCCAAGGTGGCTGGTTCTAACATGATGTTCATAGAACATCACTGTTGTATAAACTTCAGCAGAAAACAAGCACATGGCATTGTTTCAAATGCTTTATTATCTCCAGAAGATATCTGAGGCTTGCCCATATCCAACTATATACATCTGCATTCTCTTTCCCCAAGAATATTTCAGTATTTCATGGAGCAAGGGTTGGGTAAGAAGAGACTGGAGCAGAAGTCATTCACAAAAGGTCAGGGCAGTTGGAGTTCTGAGTGGTAAGGGAGGAGGAGCATTGGCTTAGAAGCCAGGACATCTAGGTTTCATTGCTGGTATCATCAGTTACTTGGGATCATGGGAATCACCAGCTGACTCTAGGTAATCTTGTCTTCAAGGATAAGACAGGGCTAATGATTTCTCTGCTTCCCTCATGGGTTTTGTAAGGAGCAAATTCACTATGCATGTGAGAGTTTTTTATAAAAGGTAAACCATCACACAGCTATGAGATGTTGTGCTTTGTGAATGAACAGCTCCAACTTCAGAAGTGTCTGGGTTGTCAACCACTAGTTATTCTAGGCTTGAATCACTTTGCAATAGCTCAAGTTTTCTTAGCCTTTTCCCCTAATTAGAATTCCTTAGGGAGTCTTTAGGAGTCACCAATGTCCTAATCTGCCATCCAAAAATTCTGATGTAAACTGTCTGGGGTGGGGGCTGACCATTAGCACTTTTTAAGGCTTATCTGTTGTGTCTAATGGGGAGCCGAGGATCTCCAAATCCAAATGCTTATACATAGCAGTGTTTTGTTAGGTTGTGTGGGTTTGTTCTGTTTTGTTTTTTGCCTTCCTGATCCCTGACTTCCTGCTGGAGACAGTGAGTCAGCTGCAATCCCGCATCATCTATGCAGAGGATGGATGGCTCTGGGAGGCAGCCCTGGTCTCCTGCTGCCTTTCTGATCTCAGTTCCAGAGTCAGGAGGGAGCATTCTCCTCTGAGTCATCATCCCCTATAAGCAACCCTAGAGTGGGTTGCCAGTCACCCTGACCCAGCCACAGAGGCCTCCTCCTGGGTTTATTCCATTCACTGGCTCTGCTGAGACAGCTCTCACCTGGGCTTCTAAGATGTGCAGATCCTATCTAGTTACCACCTGCAGGTCATTTAGAGGCCATGCAGCAGAGAGAAAGGGGAGAGAAAGAGAGAGAAAAAATCTTTACTTCCCTATGCCCTATAGTTCTATCTGCAATTGCATTTGTTCCACCAGGCTCACCATCAATTCACAGCACTGAAGATGTAAATAAACTTTAAGAAATAGGTAGGCCATTTCCTACCAATACAGTGTGTTCTAGCCCCTTGGGCATCACCTTTTCACTTGGACTTTATATAGAAGGAACAGGGAATAGGCAGGTCAGGAAAGGCTGATAGCTCAGGAAAGTTTGGGATTGTGGAATCCTCTTCTAGGGAAGGTGCATCCGATGGTTAGGGAAGACAGAGACCCCTACCTCATACAATGCTTAGAGGACTTCCTGAAGCCCCAAAGTCCTATGGGGCAGCTATTCTCACTGAACTCAGGCACCCCGTCTCTTCCTCTTCAGTAGACTCATCAATAGTTTTCTTCCTATGATGATTACTGACATTCGAATCATTACCCCATTCACTGTATTGTGAACTCCTAGGCACATCTTTGATTCATCTTAGAATATCAAGGGGGCTATAAAAGCCACTGACCCTCAGTAAAACATTTATCAATGAATGGATGGTGAATAATTAAGGGAGTGAATGAATGGGACTAATCAAATTGTTTTCTCATTCCTCTCTAAAAACAATAGTAAGTTTTAAGAGTGAAGTGTTATCTTACAAGTAGATGAGTAGGAAGAGTGAGGATTTGAATGAGTAAATGAGTTTTAGGAAGACAGGCCCCGCTCCCTGACTGCTGCTCTGACCACATCACACCATTTCCTCAACCCACTGATTCTCTGCCCTTTTACTGATCCTTGAGTGAATGAATTTTTCTCTGCCCTTGGCTTCCTGCACAGTCACTAGACATGTTCCGTATTGACTTCTAACGAGATTCTATGCTGATTCCTACCCACTCTTCTACTACGGTCAATTGTGGTAACTCCAACCTCAGGGAGAAGGCTTTTTCCATTGTTTTAGTTTGTTTGCTGTTTCGTCGTTTCTCCCTGTTCATTTGCAGCATATTTTGGCTGTCGCTGACAAAATCACTTCAAGGCATTGCCATGTCAAGACTAAATCTGGAGGCAATGTTCTGATCTCCACTGTCATTGCACAGAGGCTGTGAAAACCAGTTCCCTGATGAAGGTGACAAGCTGAACATCGAGACCTGCTCTCATCCAGCATTTTCCTTGGTAAATGTTTGTAGCATTTCCCAGGAAAGGAACATAGTAATATCTTGTGCCAATCACTGGCCTCTCCTTATTTCCTATCAATAGTTCATTTTGCAGAGTGAAGAACCATACCTAGTTTTATCATGGGGCCACTTTATCTGAAGAGTTTACTTTTTTACATGGGTTGCCAAAACAGCCGAGTTTACTCTTAAGAAAATTTGATGACCTAGGACAGTTTCCACCTTTGATTTTCCTCTCACACTTCTTTATCAGGAAGTGGATTCTAACTGTCCTTAGCACAAGATATGTATCAGTGTTTATTTTTGTTTCTGGACCAATTACTTTTGAAGAAACACAACAGTTAATGGGGCAAGGCACAAAGATTTAAGTTCAAGGCCAAACACTGATGTAATTCAAAATTAATGAACATGTACACAGCACCTACTATGCCTCAGGCTGTTTCTATATCCTGGTTTCACTGAATCCTCAGACAGGTTCTGATGTAAGTATTAGCATATCCAATTAACAAATGAAAACATTGAGAATCAGTGTAATGTTACACACCTACTTATTTTTAAAGAGCAAACAAAATTATATACATATAGTAAAATGATAAATATGTACAATGAGAAGGAAACATGGGATAATTGTAGTTATTTCTGCATGATAGAATTGTGGATCCTAGTGAGTTTATTCTTTATATATGTTTGCTCCCACTTAGTGATTATGTACTATTTCAAAACTGATAAATGGTATATATTTTAAAGAAAATAATAAAACAAAACTCAGAGGCTGCAGTTGTTCATGAGGGCATTGTTAGTAAGCTTCTGAGCCAGCTTATTTGTTTTTCTAATGGAAAGCACTGCTCTCTAGTCCACAGTGCCTCTGAAAGGGAAGCAGGTTGTGAGGAGCAGGGGCACAGGAAAACACCCTCTGTGGACCTGCCCTGCCCTAAGACTGCTCCCCACTGAGCTCTGGGCCTTACCTGAGAAAGCAGATTTGAGAAGAAACTTCTCTCCTGTTGTCAAAAGAGTTTGAACCAGAGCAACTCCATCCTGAATAGGGGGTGACTAAATGAGGCTGAGACCTACTGGGCTACATTCCCAGACAGTTAAGGCATTCTAAGTCACAGGATGAGATAGGAGGTTGGCATAAGAGACAGGTCAAAAAGACCTTGCTGATAAAACAGGTTGCAGTAAAGAACCCAGCGAAAGCTCACCAAAACCAAAATGGGGATGAGAGTGATCTCTGGTCATCCTCACTGCTACACTTCCACCAGCACCATGACAATTTACAAGTGCCATGGCAACATCAGGAAGTTACCCCAAATGGTCTGAAATGAGGAGGCATGAATAATCTACTCCTTGTTTCACATATAGCCAAGAATTAACCATAAAAGTTGGCAACCAGTAGCTCTTAGGTATGTTCTTCCTATGAAGTAGTAATTCTTTCATTCCTTCACTTTCTTAATAAACATGCTTTCGCTTTACCCTGTGGACTCGCCCTGAATTCTTTCTTGCTCGAGATCCAGAACCCTCTCTTGGGTCCAGATCCGGACTCCTTTCCAGTAACACTGTTGCCTTCCTTAAGTTTCCTAATGATCTCCCTGCTGGATTCAGTGGGATACAAATGATTCCTATTGTACAAATTCCAAATCCAAATGATTTTCCCTTTCATTCCAAGTCAATGAGTCAAAGTGTTGGTATGTGTCAATCCAAGTGCAAATTCCCTTTCAAAGTATATTATGGAATTAGTGCTGAGCTCAGGATGAGGGCTAGGCTGAAGAACATTTGAGAGGCACTCACGTCATGTTGACCGCTGCTTGTTGCTATGACTGGACTTAGCTGACTTTTGTACAGCTTGTCTGTTTTCCCAAAATTCACTCATTTGCATTACCTGATCTTTGTAAGCCTTGGAAACAGGCAGACATTTGTCAGATAAGGAAACAGAGACCTTGAGAGTCTAAGTGACATTTTGTTTACTTAGTTCAGCTCCTCTGTCCAAAAACATTCAAGATGGCTTAAAATAAGACATTGATACAATGGTGGTAGTGAAATAGAAATTTTTAAATGACAGCCACAAAGAAAAAATAAGAGAAGTAGATAATCCAACCAGACAAGCTGATATACATGAAGTACAAATATTACCCTGAGTTTCTCTGCATCCGGGACAAAAAGGGAACCATGGGAAATTAGTACATTCTTATTACTGGAGAAGAATGGGGGAGGGAGAAAATACCATTTTCTCAGAGAAACAGTTCTTTTAACTTGGTTGTAAAATCTAAATGGAATTTTTTATAGGAGACATTGAAAATTGGCAATGACCTTGACAACAGATTTTTACAACAGATTTTACAGCAAATACAACCATAATGAATTTCATATAGCTTTTTTTGAAAGCTACAAATTTTAAGCTACAAATTATTTTTAAGCCACAGGGACTCCTATTTTTTCACATGAGCTAGATCATTAAAATCTTACAAAAGCTCTATGAAGTATTTACTATCACATTTTCCAAAGTCAGAAATGGAAGCTTAAAGTGATTAAGGTGCTCTCCCAACATCCCACAGCCCATAATCGACACAGCTGAGGCTGGATCCCAGGTCTGACATCTTAAATTTTGTGGATAAGTAAAACACAATCACATAAAGGCAATCTGGCCAATTATCCAAAATGTCATCTCCTCGTAGACTGACCTAAGCCCACAATAAAACTTAGATCCCAGAAGTAAATGAACAATATATTGCAAATTATTTTAAGAATTATTTCTCTAGCTGGACTTTTAAAAAAGTCTAAAAAGCAAACACTTAGCCATCGTACACTGGCAAAGGCGGATTGTTGATGCCACCCTCAAGGATTTATACAAGATCATTCGGGTGGATTGTGCCTTGCCAGGTTACACCCCGACTCCCCCACTACTAAGTCACAGTAATCAAATCAGTCTCTCCCCAACTATGATCTTAGACTCATAGTTTCTAAGGTCAAGGAATATTTATCAAATATTCTTCCCATATTTTTTAATTTGATATAAAACAGTCCTCCTGAGTCTGGTGCTTCACAGGGAACTGAGATTACTGAAGCTCAAGAAGCCTCCAACAGGACGGGATTATGTAACAAGTCCTCCCGGATAGTGAGCAGTGCTAGAAGTGAACTGAGGAGATTCTCCTTAGGAGAAAGCCAAGAGGCAAGATTCACAGGAGATAAATTTCCACAGCCTTAGTGTTCCCTATTTTATTGTCCACACAATGGTTTACATCCCTGAAAACCTGCCATTGAGTCCTCAGCTGCATCCCTGAGGCACTAAAGCTTAATGAACTCAGCTATGACTCAGTCAAATCTCTCCCAGAGTAAACGTTTCACTAGACAATAGGAGTCCTTCTGCAAAGGTAATTCTTTCTGAAAGAGGAAGAATATTAGAAAATAGTCAACCATAAATTAAGTACTTATATAATACCAATATGTGCAATTTAGTATAGCAAAGAAGTATACTGCAGGGATTAAAAGTGCATACTTTGGAGCTGGATAGCTTTGGTTCAAATGCATGTCCTGCCGGGGTCTGGATTTGTTACACTGGCAGTTATTTCTAGGCCTCAGTTTTCTCAGTGTACAATAAATATTAGGTATCAAAGTGCAAGGAACTGAAGTAAAAGCTGAATGAGCTATAAGATTAATATTCTAATTCTCAAGGAATGATTTTAAGCAAAATCTAAATGATGGACTAATTAGCTCCTAATGAGGCTGTATTCGTTAGCTTTTCGCTGTGTAACAAACAATCCCACAAATGTCGTGGCTCAAAACAATAACCATATTTTAGCACAATTTTTTATATATTGTCAATTTAAGTTGCACGCAGCTAGGCAGCTCTTCTGGGCTGGGCTCAACAGATTTCAGCTGGGCTTGCTCATGTTTGACAGTCAGTTAGCAGGTTGCCTGGTTTACCATTGTCTTTTCTGGGACACCCAGATTTACTGGAAATTTCTTTCCATGGTTTTTCACATCCTGGAAGGCAAGCCCAGTCCTATTCACATGTCAGTCTAAAGGTTTCAGGAACAGCACAAGAACAAATCCTAACATACAAGTAACTGTCAAGTTGCTGTTTACATTAAATGTGCTACTGTCCCATTGGCCAAGGCATGTCACATAGGCTAGCTTACAGTCACATAGGACTTTCCAAAGGTTTGAATACAGGGAAGTGTTAAATGGAGTAAATGGAGTGTCACTGCAACAGCACACTACAGAGAGCTTCAGAAAATAATTCATGAGACGACATAGTACTGAGTTCTAGAAGAGTGAACAAATTTTGATCAAGGAAAATGGGAGGAATACTTTATATACAGAAAAGGATCAGGACCTGAATTACATTGGAATGAACACATTTAGCATGAGGTACACTAAAAATCCCAAAGGGGAAGTGAGATGTGAGGTTTAATGGTCGCCTCTAGCTCCAAGCTCTTCTTTCGGTCAAATAGTTTATAAATTTGTCCTCCCACCTACTCACATAGTATTTGTTCCATAATGCAGCATTCTAAACAAATAATACCCAACTGGAAACTATATCTCCTTCTTTTAAATATCTTTTGGCTCTTAGAATTACTTCTCTAGCCGGACTTCTAATAAATTCTAAATAGCAAACACTTGGCTGTCGTAAAGATACCACCACTCCATGCCACACCCCAATAACTAGGCTCCCCAGGCCTTTCTCTCTTTTCATCCCCCTCTTGCTGAATGTGTCCCAAATGTGGCTTTCCCCAGAATCTGCTTCAAACACAGTGCTCCGGCCCTCTATTTGCTTGAAAATAAACTAGGATTCACAACACAAAGGACCTTCCATTTAACAGGGTTCACGCTTCTGAAACACTCATGGGTTTTTCTTTCTGTTATTAGATAGTATTTATGTTACAATATTCTCTTTATCAAAGGAAAATCAACAATAATACAAAAATTATGGAGCCAAAAAATGCGTTATAACCATATTTAACAATGCTGGATCACGGATACTGTCACTTCCTGATACTTTCCCCTTATGTTCCCCTACCCCAGTATTCCAGCTCTGTTTCATAAATAAATTTGAAAACCTCACTCTCTGATAGAGATTTAGCAAGAATTTTTAGGGCACCTGGGGATGAATCTAGTCCCTTGGGAACCTATGAGAATAATGAGCATCAGGTTGCCTATCAAACTTATACAGCAGGAAGAAAGTCCACCTGGCTTGTCTTACTTTATCCTGATAAATTTGTTTCCCCTATTCTTCAAATACACTCATACTGTCTCCCTGCATGATAATTAAGACTGTACCCTGAAGACTCAAATTGACTGAAAATTTGGGAATTTATGCTCAGATATAGGAAACAAAAGACAGAGGAGTTTTAAGTAAGAGCAATTTCAATCTACGACAAATGTGTCTTACATTGTGACTTATTTTATTCAGTAACTCTGAGCTATATTTCAAGCACCAAGTCTCCAAAGCAAATCTAAGTTGTATGTAGATAGGGTTGATTTTGATTTTCCAAACTATATGATCTCTTTCTAAATATTAGTGATATAATACCTAAAGAGCCATGTATACCAACCTGCAGCCCAGTTGTGTAATAGAAAATGAGATTTAACATTACACAAATGACCAAGAAGGACAGACAAGGGAAATCAATGAAGAGAAAAATTTCAGATGCTGCCTATTGATGGACACTAAATTTGAATATACTTTGCCTTATTTATTGATGGATAAGAGGAAATCAAATCAAAATAAATTAGATATAAGAAAATACACTACAAAATATGCAGGAAAAAATGAATTGAAATAACTCAGAAAAAAATGATTAAAATAATCTACTTTTTGTTATTAAGGAGGGGAGAAAGGAGAAAACCTATTTGGCATTCTCAACAGATTTTTTAAAACACTAAGAAAAAACAAAATGAGCCGATATTAGCAAAATGATGGAGTAAGGACTCTGAAAGTTCACACCTTCAGAAAAATCAATGAAAAATCTGACCAAAAAAAATCAGAATCAACTTTATATAGAAGCATACCAAAAGCTTGAAACAATGTACAAGAGCACTCATTTAAAAACACCAGTTAAATCTTGGTGAGATCTTGTGGCTTTTTAGTTTACCCTAATTCTATCTCTCACTTCCAGCTCTGAGCATTATTGAAAAATTCCTAATTTCTGGTACTTGTAATAGATGGAGCAGAAGCCATTTATTTTCAGAGTGTTGAACATTAATGTTTTGACTGGTCTGGTGGCTCCCTGAAAGACCAGATCAAAAGGTTTCTCTTTATCTTGCCTGATTCAGAACCTACCTAGTGCTAAAGCCACTACCTGGAGTGTGTTTATAGAAAACATTTACAGACAAATAAATATTTTAGTGACTGCTGCCTCACGTAATGGATGATACTTAAAAGAAAGCACACTAACCAAAAGTCTTGAAGGAAAGACTAGAAAATAAGATGTATTGGAAAATAAGGGCTTTAATAAGCTCCAACATATTTCTGGAAATCTTGAAAGCTAAATGCATGCCCACAGCTGTGTGCATGCTCAAGGAAGACCCAGCAAGAGCTGAATCAATTACCAATGGCTGACCTTGATGCTCTGTGAAAGCAGGAAGGCATTATCAGAGTTTTAAACTGCCTGGCTAAGTCTTGAAAACACCACACACACACACACACACACACACACACACACACACACACAGCGCCTCTGTGTAAGACTGGAAGATGCTTTG
The DNA here is from genome assembly GCA_963573385.1 of Cacajao melanocephalus. NCBI lineage: Eukaryota > Metazoa > Chordata > Mammalia > Primates > Pitheciidae > Cacajao > Cacajao melanocephalus. Next base: position 30,721 of record CAUYLG010006857.1, on the reverse strand, counting down.
GTTTCAGGATTTGAAGAAAATTTCTGCCCTATCATTAGTTGACCACTAAGCTAATGAAACAGAGACCTCAGTGGCCACACATAACAAAAATGAAAAGTTAACAGAATTGTTTCTGAGAGTCACTAAAACAAAAAGCTAGCAAACAAACAACTACTACAACAAGCAGCAACAACAAATCCTGAAAAAGAAAACTCTGGTTATCAGAGTTCCCACCTTATAATATTTAAAAAGTTCAATTTGAACCAATAAAATATTGGGAATGCAAAGAAACACAAAGCTATGATCTGTACATAAAGAAGAAAGTAATCAGTGGAAACTGTCACTCAAGGAGTTCAGATGACTTATCATACAAATACCTTAAATTATTTATTTTAAATCATCTAAATATATTCAACAATTTAAAGAAAATTATTTCAAATAACTATAGAAAGCATTAGAATAATGTCTCACCAAATAAAAAATGCCAATAAAGAAACAGAACTTATAAAGTTAAAGAGAAATTCTGGAGTAGAAATGTACAACAACTTAAATAAAATTTCACCAGAGAGGATTAAGAGTACACTTGCACAGCACACTTCGACAACCCTAAGAAAAATCAGGAAAACTGTACATAGGTCAATTGAGATTATCCATTCTGAGAAATGTAATTTTAAAATTATGGAAATAAAGAGAGCCTAAGAGACTTGTAGGACACCATCAAATATACCAAAACCCACATACGTGAGTCCCAGAAGAGGAGAAACAAAAAGGGGAAAAAATATTTGAAGCAATAATGGTCCAAATCTTCCAAAATTTGAATTAAAAATAGTAAAATACATATCCAAGAAACTCAAAGAACTTCCAGTCAAAGAAACTCAAAGAGATCCATGCTGACACATAGTAATCAAAGTGTCAAAAGATAAAAACAGGGAATCTTGAATGCAGCAAGAGAAAAGGACCTCATCATGTGGAAATGATCCTCCATAACATTAACGTCTATTTTCATAAGAAACCAGAGGCCAGAAGCAGTGGGATTACATATTCAAAGAGCTTAAATATAAATGAAAAAAAAAATCAAACAATTTTATATCCAGCAAAACTTTTTTAACTTTTTTTCTTTTAGAGATGAGGTCTCACTATATGGACCAGGTTGGTCTTGAACTCCTGTGCTCAAGCAATCCTCCCACCTTGGCTGCTCAAAGAGCTGGAATTACAGGCTCTGAGCCACTGTGCCCAGCTGTAAGAAGTGTTTGAACCAGAATGACTCCACCTTAAATAGGGGCTAAGTAAAATAAGACTGAGACCTGCTGGGCTGCATGCCCAGTAAGTTAGGCATGCATCTAAGTCACAGGATGATAGGAGGTTGCCAAAAGATACAGGTCATACCCACCTTGCTGATAAAACAGATTGCAGTAACGAAGCCAGCCAAAACCCACCAAAAACAAGATGGCAAGAAGAGTGCCCTCTGGTCGTCCTGACTGCTCGTTATATGCTAATTATAATGCATTAGCATCCTAAGAGACACTCCCACCAGTGCCATGACAGTTTACCAATGCCATGACAAAGTCAGGAAGTTACCCTATATGGTATAAAAAAGAAAGAAACCCTTAGTTCAGGGAATTGCCCACCCCTTTCCCAGAAAACTAATGTATAAGCCACCCCTTGTTTAGTGTTTAATCAAGAAATAACTGTAAGTGTTTTCAGTGGAGTAGCCATTCTTTATTCCTTTACTTTTCTAAAAAACTTACACTTTCTTGGCTTCACCTCAAATTCTTTCTTGTGCAAGTTCAAAGAACCCTCTCTTTGGGTCTGGATCCAGACCCCTTGGTGGCAACACAGCCAAATGTAATTTTTACATTTGGAATTCCTTTGTTTACATCCGATTTAAAAGACAACTACAGAAAATGATCATTGCAAGTCTATATTGGAGAACACATAGTGCAAAAAGATCTACTAATAATTTGTGAAAATAAAATCACAAAGGGGAAGAGGATCTAAGCTATAGCAGCAATGCTTTAGTGTACTATTGCAGTTCAATTAGTAGTAACTCAAAAACATGGTATACTATGAAATATCATTTAACTCAAAAGGAGGCAATAACAGAGGAAATGTAGAGGAAAATATAACACATATAGAAAACAAATATCCAAGTGTAGAAGTGTATTCTTGTCAGTAATTATATCCAATGTAAATAAATTGAACCCTTCAATTAAAAGGCAGAGACTGGCAGAAGGGTTAAAGGAATAATTAACAACAAAAACAACAAAACATGATCCCTACAGAGTATATGCTATAATAAACCCACTTTAGAATCAAAGTCACAAATTAATGAAAGTTAAAAAAAATAGAAAATATAAAAATATATCCCATGTAAGCAGTAATCAAAAGAGAGCAGAAACAATGAACTTTAGGGCAAAAGTTTTACGAGAGGCAAGGAAGGACATTATATAAAGATAAAAGGATCAATCCACCAAAAATTTTTAACAATAATTAAAATATATGCACCTAAAAAAGAGTCCAAAATACAGAAATCAAATCTGACTAAATGAATGAATAAACAGTTTGATAATCATAGTTGAAAGCCTCAACACCCTGCTTTTAATAATGGACAGAATGATGACACAGAAGATCAAGAAAATAAAAGAATGTAACAATACAATAATCCAACTAATCTAAAGAACATTTCACTATGTGGTAACAGAATACACAATCTTCTCCAGTGCATCTGGAATAATCTCCCAGATACACTCTGAGTCAATCCATAAAACACATCCCCTAAGTTTAAAAATGTTGAAAGCACACAAAATATGTTCTCTCACCACAATGGAATAAAATAAACAACTGAGGAAATTTTGAAAATTCATAAACATAATGAAATATAAAAATTCACTCTTAAAAGATCCATGAGCCAAAGATATCATCACAACAGAATCAGAAAATACTTTCAGAGGCACTAAAAGAAAAAAACCATACCAAAACATGGGGGACAGTGAAAGCAATACTGCAAATCTATAGTTGCAAATGCTTTCATTAAAGATAAATGCAGGCTTCAAATAAATAACTAAAACTTCCTCCTTAAAGAAAAAAGAAGAACACACTAAATGCAAAACAAGAAGATATAACTAATAAAGACTAGACAGGAGATAAACAAAACAGCTAATTTAAAAATCTAAGGCTACAGTAATCAAAACAGCATGTTACTGGTACCAAAACATAGATATAGACCAATGGAAAAGGACAGAGGCCTCGGAAGTAACATCGCACATCTACAACCATCTGCTCTTTGACAAACCTGACAAAAAGAAGCAATGGGGAATGGATTCACTGTTTAATAAATGGTGTTGAGAAAACTGGTTAGCCAGGTGCAGAAAGCTGAAACTTGACCCCTTCCTTATACCTTATAGAAAAATTAACTCCAGACGGATTAAAGATTTAAACATAACACCTAACACCATGAAAACCCTAAAAGAAAACCTACACAATACCATTCAGGACATAGGCATAGGCAAGGACTTCATGACTAAAACACCAAAAGCAATGGCAACAAGAGCCAAAATAGACAAATGGGATCTAAATAAACTTAAGAGCTTCTGTACAGCAAAAGAAACAATCAATAGAGTGAACCAGCAACCAACAGAAATGGGAAAAAATTTTTGCAAGCTACCCATCAGACAAAGGGCTAATATCCAGAATCTACGGACAACTTAAACAAATTTATAAGAAGAAAAACAACCCCATCAAAAAGTGGGCGAAGGATAAGAACAGACACTTTTCAAAAGAAGACATTTATGTGGGCAACAAATATATGAAAAAATGCTCATCATCACTGGTCGCTAAAGAAATGCAAATCAAAACTACATTGAGATACCATCTCACACCAGTTAGAATGATGATCATTAAAAAATCTGTAGACAACAGATGCTGGAGAGGATGTGGAGAAATAGGAATGCTTTTACACTGTTGGTGGGAGTGTAAATTATTTTAACCATTGTGGAAGACAGTGTGATGATTCCTCAAGGGTCTAGAAGTAGAAATACCATTTGACCCAGCAATCCCATTACTGGGTATATAGCCAAAGGATTATAAATTGTTCTATTATAAAGACACATGCACACGTATGTTCATTGTGGCACTGTTTACAATAGCAAAGACTTGGAACCAACCCAAATGCTCATCAATGGTAGACTAGATAAATAAAACATGGCACATATACACCATGGAATGCTATGCAGCCATAAAAAAGGAAGAGTTTATGTCCTTTGCAGGGACATGGATGAAGCTAGAAACCATGATTCTCAGCAAACTGACACAAGAAGAGAAAACCAAACACTGCATGTTCTCACTCATAAGTGAGTGTTGGACAATGAGGACACAGGGAGGGGAATATGACACACTGGGGCCTGTTGGGGGTGGGCATGCTAGGGAAGGGATAGCATTAGGAGAAATACCTAATGTCAGTGACAGGTTGATGAGTTCAGCAAACCATCATGGCATGTGTATACCTATGTAACAAACCTACACGTTCTGCACATGTACCCCAGAACTTAAAGTATAATAAAAAACAATAAAAATAAAACAAATAGAGAAAATGAAACCAATAGTTGGTTCATTCAAAAGAATGACAGAAGTCCAAAGTTTTAGTTTGATTAACCAAGAAAATAAAAAACTCAAATTACTAAAATTAGGAATAAAAGTAAAGACATTCAAACCTGTTTTAAAGAAATGAAAAGGATTATTAGAGAATACTCTAAATGATTGTGTGTCAACAAATTAATCTCATCTCTGTCAGGTAGCTTATCTTTTTGAAAGATGTTCAACTATTCAAAACTATGTTTAAAAATCTCCTAAAATATGTAAGGAACTCCTTTCTGATCTAAATATTATTTTTTTTAACCCTATTCCTGAATACTCTTTGAAAAGCCCAATAATAGAACCTGGGGCTAGTGAGGCTCACTCTATCATTTTTGGAGCTTGGTCACTTTGGACAATGGCCCAGATTACCTCTGGGAACTCAAAGGTCCCACCAACACACACACATTCATGCTTACAACATTCCTAGGAAAATCTGAATATTTTAGAATTTGAGAACTTAATTCCCATAGCATTTTTTCATGATCAAATATTCAAAATTTGATTTAACATATTGATTGACCCCCAGAAGAATGACCCAACTTTCAGTTATTTTTAATGCTTTGTTACAGTATCCAGCAGGCAATGGTCGTTTTCCTAAAACAAGCTTGGAATAAAACTGCAACTGATTGAGAAGCCTGAAGGGACTCACCTTTATTACATCATAACGTCTCTTATTTCTCCTGAGTCATGCTTTTTTGTTCTGTTTTGTTTTTTAATTATTATACTTTAAGTTCTGCGATACATGTGCAGAATGTGCAGGTTTATTACATAGGTATACATGTGCCATGGCAGTTTGCTGCACCCATCAACCTGTCATCTACATTAGGTATTTCTCCTAATGTTACACCTCCCCTCGCCCTGCACCTCCCGACAGGCCCCGTGTGTGATGTTCCCCTCCCTGTGTCCTGCAAAGGACATGAAGTGAGTTGTGTTTTTAAAACTTATGTAATATTGAGACTTAAACAATTTCTAATAATTTAAGTCAATTTGGTGGCATTCACTAGGCATTAAAGCATGCATTAATCTTTTCTAAATTTTTATTAAAAGCTCTGAGATATTCAGAAATCAATAAAAGCAGAATCAATTATCTTTTTATCTCCTTGAATGTTCAGGAAATGAATCAGCAAGCCCAGCAGTGAGAAGCTGTTCTGCTTTTTTATGAGTTAACTATGCAAGCGGTAAAATGTTTGAGAGAGATGTGGAGATTTAAGCTGCCGAACTTACTTTTAAAATGTAATAGACAAACATATTCATAACAATTAGTATTTACAGAAGCTCTTGCCATTTATCAGGCAGTTTCACATGTATCACCATATTCAATCATCACAAAAAAAAACTGAGACAGGTATTTCTGTCTTGGATTTATGGTATGAAAAGATTAAATGGCTTGATAAGAAACACCAAATCACAAACAGACTCCTGGTTCCATGCCCAAAGCTCTTCACCATTTTGCTGAGTCATAGCAGAATCCATACAGCCGTTACTGAATTTTGTCTCATCATGAAATATTTTCTCATATATGTTTATTATAAACACACTTTCCTTGCAGGACATTATCTTTCTTGACAGTTTTTAGTTCTTAGTCATACAACTTAGAGAAATTATATTTGACCACATATAATTAATTTCCCCACCAAATTATAAAGAACTGGATGTTGTAAACTTCATTTTGAAATCAAAAACCTTAGACAATTATAACTAAGATTAATTCCTTACAATATAAATTATCACAAATTCATGAAACCAATTCTCAATTACTCATATCATCTATGCTTTTCTTTTATCTTAAATGTGTTTATTCCTGTCTCTGAGAATACTTCATAACACCCTAAAGAGGAAATATAAATACAGATATTGGCTTAAAAATATAAAATTAAGATAAAGGGCATAATATGAATGTCATATATGTACAAATACCTTTTGCTACTTTCTTCCAACTGAATGGATAATCAAGAGTTGATGGAAAAAAGTAATTAAAATATACATAAAAACGCATATATACATATACAAAGTATATATATGACTTGTATATATGCACACACATACACATTAAACATAATAAATATGAATACATATGACTTATATACATACACATTATATAATTATGAATGTAAATAATATGTGTGCATATACACATATATATGAGCTCATACTGAAACCTCCAATAACAAATCAACAGCCACAGAGGGTTCAGTCTAGTCTTCCCCCTTTCTATAACATTCTTCATCAAAAATGAGAAAACTAGCTCACATTATATTCAATATACAGACTTATTTCTCATTCATAAAATACACAAAAAGCAGTTTTAAAATTGTTAACCCTTACCAATGAAAAAAACAAAAATAACTTAACTAGATCTCAATATTTACACTTGATCTTCGTCAAAGGCTGAGAAGCAATGAGATCTCAGTATCCGTATATAGCCTCTTTTCTTCCTTTAAGCGAAGGTCATAGACTCAAAATACAGTGCTCAGAAACTAGTAAGGTTAAATTTTCTCTTCACTCAGTTTGATAATCGTACTCATTTGAAATACAGTTACATTAAACTTATTTGGTTCATATCTTATTTTATTGTTCTTTTGTGCATGTGCAACATTATCTTGACTGCAAAGAGTCTAAACTATTGAAAAAGTGTATATCTATCCTTCCCTATCCACAGATTCTGTATCCCTAAATTCAACCAACTACAGATTGAAAATATTTTTCAAAAAAGATAAAAAAATGACAATACAAAATAAAAATAATATCAATTATAATAATATATTATAACAACTATTTACATTGTATTAGATATTTTAAGTAATCTAGAGATGACTTAAAGTATATAGGAAGATGTGTATAGGCTATATGCAAATACTAGCCATTTCATACAAAAGATTTGAGCATCTGCAGATTTTGGTATTTACAGGGCTCCTGGAACCAATCCCCCATGGATCTGAAGAGATAATTGTACCTAGAAAAGTATCATCCCCATGCTATCTTTTCCACCTTGCTCCCATCTGACAATCCCTGTAGGTTGTCAATCTCATTATTTTCTAGTTTGCATTTCCTACAATCCATTTTGCAAAAATAAATGGACACATGTATTATTTTATATTTCCTTTTTTTAACCCAAAGTTAGCGTGCTATCAACACTCCTTTACACTTTGTGTCCTGCAAATCACTCTATATATGCTCACAGAGATCTTCATCACCCTTTCAGCTCCAGAACATTCTGATAAATGCATACACCATACTCTGTTCAATTAATCTTTCATGTGTGGCCATTCAGAATGTTCCAGTATATTAAATTACAAAAAAGTAATACAATAAACATCTTTGTGTAAATGTATTTTTATACTGCGGGAGATATGCCTTTACAATAAACTCCTAGAAATAGTATTTCTTGGTCAAAATGTAAATGAGTATGTAGTTTTCTTAAATATTCCCTTCCATAATGGCTGGACCAGTTAACATTCCCACTGGCAATACATGTCAGTGCCTACTTTCTCCCATCCTCAACAACAGTCTTCATTAAGTTGTCATATTTCTAGAGGTCAGAAGTCAAGAATCAGGCTTCACTGGGCTAAAATCAAGATGTCAGTGAGGCTGTGTTTCCTCTGGAGGCTGAGGGGACAATGTGTGTCACTGTGTTTTCCAGCTACTACAGCTCCCTGTGTCATGTGACTCCTGCATTCCGTTCCCTCCATTTTTAAAGCCAGCAATGTGGCATCTCTCTTTCCCTTCTTCTGTCCTCATACCTCTCTCTCACTGCAGAAAGTTTCCTTGCTTTTAAAGGACTCATATGATTACACTGGGCTCACCCAGATATTCCAGTGTAATCTCTCCACCCAAGTCCCTCACCCTTCATCACATCTGCAAAGTCCCTCTCATCACGCACAGTAATGGATACTTGGTGCTTAGGACATGGACATCTTTAGAGGTCACTGTTTTTACTGATACAGATACTGTATTATTCAGGGTCGAAACTTCTCCTTCTGGGGATGAATTTGTGTTTCATCTGAGTTATTTATTCTCTCCTTCTTTTGATAGAATCTCCTGCGCCTTCCATTTCTTTCTTTCTACACCCACAAGCTTGAGGGGCCACTGTAGCTCTGATGAGATATGGGGTTTATTTTTCTCAGATATCATTTGAACCTCATAGTATTTTCTGCCTCCTACTAACATAATGTGGAAATCATAAGATGTGTGGGTTTTTTTATGCTCCTTGTTGTATTTTATGTTTTTTGTTTCTCTGTACTTTTTATGTTTAGGAGGGGTTGTATATGGAGAGATTTAGATTCAGTTGGTCACAACATTGCATATTTTCTGACTATTGTATGGTTTAGGATATTTCTTAGGACTGTCCTAGATCTTTGATACTGTTACTATAAATGTATTTTGAAAACAAGAATACAGTAATACCTCTGATCATCAAATATGTCAATGAAGAACAATGTTCCAGGAGCATTTCTTACAAAATACAAGGGAAAAACTACTGCTGCAATCAAGCAATGAGAACTCATAACTACAATGTGCCTTGAACTAATAAGCAAACACCCACTGGAAGACAAGACCTTCCAATGAATTCTAATTGTCACTTCACACCCACTCCCTACAAGGCACGTTTTATCTGCAGCTGCTATAATCAATAGAGCTTTGTTGCTGGCAAGATTTACTCTTTTATAGCTGCAAAATGGAAAAAGAAAGCTTTAAAATCTCTCAATATCTATGTTTGAATATCTCATTGTTTTCTCTGTTCTCTTATATGCTAACACTTGTCATCTCTCTGATCATGTTACAGATGCTCTCTCATTTCAAGAAAGATTTCATTATTTTATCTCTTAAGAGGAGAAATGGGCAGTGGCTCAAGTTTCATAAACCAAATGGGCATACTGTATAAAAAAGTTAATAGAGGCAAGTTAGGTTTTGCAAAACTTTTTATTAATTGTGTATTTTCAAGGAATATGTAAAAATAAAGCAACATGAAGAGCACACAATGAAGAGCAGGTTTAAATTCCCCCTTCCAACTTTAAATTCTCAGTCCCTTAGTTCTCTACTCAAAACAAACCACCTTGCTGTTTTCTTATTGATATTTTCAAGCTTCATTTAGTTACAATGACATGTGCACATATTCCCCTTTACAATACACAGATGTGAACCAATGATACTACTGGGTCTCATTCTTTCTACTTAGGTACATTGTGATCTTTCCTTGTGTGCATATGTAAATCTATCTCTTATCTTTTCACAGCTGCGTGGTTTTACTTTGTGTGATGGTTAATACTAAGTGTCAACTTGATTGGATTGTAGTATTGTTCCTGGGTGTGTCTGTGAGGGTATTGCCAAAGGAGATTAACATTTGAGTCAGTGGATTGGGAGAGGCAGATCCACCCTCAGTCTAGGTGGGCACCATCTAATCAGCTTCCAGTATAGCTAGGTAAAAGCAGGTAGAAGAACTTGGAAGGGCTAGACTGGCTTAGTCTCCTGACCTACATCTTTCTCTCGTGTAGGATGCTTCCTGCCCTCCAACAGCAGATTCCAAATTCTTCAGCTTTGGGACTCTTGGACCTTCAACTGCACAGTGAAGGCTGCACTGGCAGCTTCCCTGTTTTTTAGATTTTGGACTCAGACTGCCTTCCTTGCTCCTCAGCTTGCAGACAGCCTATTGCGGAACCTCACCTTGTGATCACTAAGTCAATACTCCCTAATGAACTACCCTTTATACACACATCTATCCTACTAGTTCTGTCCTTCTAGAGAAACTGAATACACTCCGTATTAATAATCCATAATTTATTTTAAAACTGTTCTATTAATGGATTTCGATAATTTTTTTACTTAAACTTCCTATTACACACCTTTTTATACTCCAAATCAAGTGTTTCTTTTTTTCTTTTTAAGAATAGTAGAAAGAGCACAAAATGGAATCTGTTTAGCAGAAAAAAAAAAACATAGGGTCAGTTTCTGACACGCAAAAGGTTTTGGAGGGCAGCACTCTCATCCTGACAAGAAAAGAAGATGAACAAACTAAAGCTGCTGGACTGATCAAAGACTTGAGATCACAGAGAAAACCGCTACCCTGAAATCAGTAGACACGGGTGAACAGAATCACTGGAAAAATCAGCTTTCCCTGAGCAGAAGCCACTGGTAAACTGATAGGAGCACCGAAACTAAATTTTTACAAATTGCTGGAGGCTGAATGTGAAAGACTGTGAGAGTTAGAAATGCCTGTGGAGCTACAGTCTTAAGAGGACCTTCCATTTTTTTATGGGTTTCACATCCAGGAACCCTACTAGATTTTCACAGCGAAGAGCTGAAAGATTTCTTCTTGGTTCCGGAAAAGAAGGAGAAAAAGTAATAATTTCAAAATATGCCAAGAAAGTTCTCCATAAGGAAGGCCTGCTGTAAAGGTTAGCCCACCTAGGGAGAGTTCTGATGTCCAAGAGAAGACAAAGAATGGGGCAGTAATATACTTTGTAAAAGCCGCAAGTTTATAGATTCATAAATTTGAGGTCGGCACAGCCCAAACTGAATAAATACAAAGAAAACATGCCTAAGCACATCATAGTCAAAAGTGTCAAAAATAAAAAACAGAGAAAAAGAACACATTATACACACCTGGAAATGAATTCAAATGGACATAGACTTCTCATCAAAAATCAAACAGGTAGGTAATGTTATTTCAATATAAATTAAATTTACATTCTGTGATCATTACTTTAACGCATCAACCTGATTGGACTAAAGAATACCCAGATCACTGCTACAGCATTATTTCTGGATATGTGCATCAAAGAGTTTCTGGAAGACAGTGACATTCGAATCAGTGAACTGAATAAGGAAGATCCACCCTCACCCAATGTGGGTGGCCACCATCTATCTGGCTGAAGGCTCCAATAGAACAAGGCACATTCTCTCATTCTCTCTCTCTCTCTCAGCCAGAACACACTGCTTTTCCTGGTCTTGCACATCAAGTTCTTTTGGTGATGTAAATCCTAGAGTCCAAAGGCAAAACAACTTGATGTGTAAAGCCAAGAGAAGGGTGTTTTCTTCTTCCTAGGGTTAATTTATTTCCGTTTTGATTCTCACAATTCTGTGCTCTCTACTCAAGGTCCTGCATATTTAATGAGTTCTTTTAACTTTAGCTAGAGGAACTTGAGCATTTCCTACCCTGGTGTGGGCTCTGGAAGTTGTTCATTTGACAGCTTTCCAAGAATTGCTTTTTATTCAGACATGACTTTGGTCTGGCCTCTTGGGGTTTTACTCTACACATGTGCAGAGTCTTCACCCAAAGACTGAGGACCCTTATCCATATTCCTATAGTCCTTTCTATGTCTCTCTCTCCTATTTTGGGTGCTTTTTCCAGAAATTAGAGTCACTTTGGCTTCCCTAAACTTTGATCTTTGTCTTTTTTACTCAGTGAGTTTCAGTAGACTCTGCTGGACGCATGTTTTTCTGAGCCATGGTCCAGGAATCATCTCCATGCAGAAGGCTTCGTGATAAGTTCACCTCATTTCTTTTCTAGATTTCCTTCATTGCAGGAATCACAATCATGTGCTGTCTGTGGTCCCATGTCTAAAGCTAGAATTTTTTTAGTAGTTACTCCAGTTTTAGGTTGTTTATAGAAGGAGATCAGTTCTATACGTTTGCTTTTATGCTAAGAACAGAAAGTCACTTTTACTAACTTTAGTTATGTCAGTCTACCTCTTATTTTTATTATACTTTATTACGTCTATCTTCAGCTACGGAAATGGCACAGTATTTCTATTCACTTTGAAGTATCTCACAGTGATTAAAGACATCAGAATTAGGATCATGGCAGATCTAAAAAAAACAAAAGGTGCTTTCCCTAAGTGAACAATATTAACTTAAAAATTATACCCTGAAACTTTTCACTGCCTTAAAGCTTACTTTATGTGAAATTATTAGATTCTGAGGCATCACGGGTAATTTACTTCTCTTCACACCCACACACAGTGTTTAGTGCCCAGCTTCTGTAAGGAGCTTTATATTTTCTAACTTCTTTATGATCGTTCCTCGCCTACACTCTACCTCCATGTAGCCCTGCAAACTAGCAATAGGTTTTCAAATATCTTGATAACTGTTAGCATCCCCCATCTGCCAGCTGATTACAGAAAAAACACCCACACAGAATTCCTATCTCAGAAACTGTCTGGTTTACCTTTTGATGTTGGGAGTTGTTTGAACTGTGTTCTTTCAAGATATCAGGCATTGAAGATGAAACTGTGAGCTCAAATAGAATCCCTCCTTCTGTGGAAATTGCAGTCTAATGCAAGATGGCCACTAATCGTCACATAAACCAGTGGATATTTGGAAGTAAGGATTCTTATAAAGATAAGGTAAGCTGTGCTATAAGACAGTATAACCCAGTGCTATCAAAGAAACTCAGAGAAATCTTGGTGAAATTACTACTGACACAAAATCTAAAGCTTGAGTAGGAATTATCTGGACAAAGGTGATGGTAGGAAGGTGGGGTGAGAGAGTTGCTCAGGTAAAGAAAATATCTTGTACCCAAGGCCTGTGTTTAGAAATATGGCACATTGCCACAACACAAACAAGGTGGATATGGCTGAAACCAAAATATAAGGTTATGCTGGTGAGACAGGCAAGGATATGGTGGTTTATGCTGAGGACAGTTGCCTTTACCTTTAAAATAAGTAAGAAAATTGCCACGGCTGGAGGATTGCTTGAGGTCAGGAATTGAAGACCAGCTTGGGCAACACAGCAAGACCTAATCTCTACAAAATAATAACAATAATAAATTATCTCAGGGTTTTAAGCAAAGCATTGAATTGATCAATTTAAGTTATAAAAAGATTATCATGAATTTGGTATTAGGGAAAGATTGAAAATAAGCAAGAATGATGAAAACAGAATAATTACACTGGCTGGGCATGGTGACTCATTCCTGTAATCCTGTCTCACTTTGGGAGGCTGAAGCAGGCGGATCACTTGAGGTCAGGAGTTTGAGACCAGCCTGGCCAACATGGTAAAACCCCATCTCTACTTAAAAAAATTAAAAAAGCAAATATTAGGCCGGGCATGGTGGCACATACCTGTAATCTCAGCTACTTGGGAGGCTGAGGAAAGAGAATCACTTGAACCTGGGAGGTAGAGGTCACAGTAAGCCAAGATGGCATCACTGTTCTCCAGGCTATGCCACAGAGCAAGATTCTGTACTTCCCATCCCCCCAAAAACAATAGCTACACTATTAACCCAGAGATATAATGGAAGCCTGAACTTTAGAGTCAGAAGGGATCAAAAGGTTTGGGAGATAAAGTTGTCAGCAAGTGAGTTATTTTAAAGAAGCACTTCAGGCTCTCATCTGTGGAAGGAAGGAAAGTAAAGCAGGTAGGATAAAGGGGGAAGTTGAGTTTAGATATGGGGACTTAAAAAAAAGGAAGGATGAGAAAATAACAACTCAGGGGATTAACTAGGTAACAGTGTCATCTTCTAAGAAAGGGAAAGAAAAGCAGGGTTAGTGATGTTTGCTGAGAAAAATGAATGAAAGCTGAGTCTAGTTTGTATGCGCTATGTTGGGGGTGCTGTGGGTTCACTGAATTGTAGGTGCTTGGTAGACAGTTGGGAATCTGGAGATGCATCTCAGAGAAGTCAACAACATGATAATTATGGATGAGTTTTGCCAATGGACATAACATAGAGTCTGTAGAGGTGCTCCCATGAGCCACCTAGACCCCCCATGAGTGAGTAACTCTTTGCCCCTGCTACAGGGAGTGCCACTGACCAAGGGCCTTCAGTTATAGCTACTTCAAGAATATTCTTTCTTTTTTTACAAAGACTGCCTTGTCCATGGTTATGCCTATTTCCAGGTTGCCCTTTGGTCAATGACTCATAAATGGTGGACTATAAAGGCCAGGGCATCACGGCCATGCTAGCACCAGAGCTTCTCACATGGTTGGCTGAGGCTGTGGCTGGCCCTTATCACAGCTCAATTTTTTCCTTTACTCCATCATGCCTCCCTTTCCTCCCTTCCACAGGTGAAGGCCCAAGAGTGATTTTTAAATGACAGACCACATGCCAACTCTGGGGAAACCAACTTTAGCCACAGTGAAAATGCAAAGAGATCTGTACTGAGCTTTAATAAGTCCAACATGTTAGGCCCTGATAGGAGACCAATCATTTAAAAAATCAGAGACAATATGACTGGACTAACATACCTACAAGTAGGCAAGGGTAGACATCATAAATGCCAAGAAGCTAAAGGACTAATTCAAGTATGAACTGAAAAATACATTTGTATTGCAGACATTGGTGAGAATTCTTTCAGGGCAGTGTTAAGAGTGGAAAACCAAACTATCATAGGTTGAGAAAGGAGTAAGATGTGCAATAAAGAAAAACAGTGAGCACAGATATTTCTCTTGAGAAGCTCACCTGTGAGGGGAAAGAGAAAGAAGTGACTGGCAGACTTCAGGAAGATGATGTCAGTTCTTAAGAGGATGAAGTTTCAGGTTTAGTTGTTCGTAGAAAGAAAACAATTCAAATGGAGTTAAATTTTTAGAAGAGATACAGAGAGAGCAAGATAATAAGCTGTTATATTTGGAAAGCCTAAAAGGCCAAGAAAAAAGAATTAAAACCAAGAGGGTAAATATGAGGAAGGGGCTCGCCGCAGTCAGATTTACTGGAGTGAGGAAGAGAAAGACAGGTTTCTCCAGAGTCAGTTTTTGTTTTATTTTTTTACATCAAACTTCAGTATGTATAGCAATCATTGGAGGGCTTGATATAAACAGAGTCCAGGATAATTCCCATTCTCAGAGATTTGGATTCAGCAGAAATGCAACAGAGCCCAAAATCTGCATTCGTAAGACCCTCAAGTGATTCTAACACAGATGGCTCTGAACTGTCTGAGGAGAACACTAAGGCATTGTAGGTGCTAGTACTGAGCCCTCCAATGGCTCTGAGGGGAGAACCAAGAGACAGTGCATGTGTTGGAGGAAGAAATAAAAATATTAACAGTCCCAAAGCCCTCTGGGTAGGGAATTACCTTGGCTTAGCAAAGTACTTCTCTGGGAAGTAGAAGGCAATTCCCAGAGGCCTTGGGGACTGGGAATGGAAACTAAAGAGGCAATAAAGAAATAGGTAAATTGCCAGGAGTTCAAGACCAGCCTGGCCAACACGGTGAAACCCCATCTCTACTAAAAATAGAAAGAAACAAAATTAACTGGGCATAGTGGCAGGTGCCTGTAATCCCAGCTACTCAGGAGGCTGAGGCAGGATAATCACTGGAACCTGGAACGCAGAGGCTGCAGTGAGGGGAGATCACACCATTGCACTCCAGCCTGGGCAACCAGAGCAAAACTCTGTTGAAAGAAAAGGAAAAGGAAAAGAAAAGAGAATGAAGGAAAAGAAATAGGTAGGTTGATAGGCCAAATAAATAAACAAGAAAGAGAGGGAATGTGTGGGGAAGAGGTGGGGAGACTTTTTAAAAGGTTAGCATATAAGGGGAAAAAAAAGGTGGCCTCTGAAAAATTAAGAATGATGATGGAGTGACTTTTCAAATCTCAGTTGCTGCTGTTAGCAAGGCACCCTGTGACTCCAGATCTTCTCTAAAACCTGACTTGTCTACAAGAGACACGTGGCTAAAGAATGAGCAGGTGAGGGGAAGTGTGATCGGCCCTTGTGTGGGTTTCTCTACTGAGCCTCCTGATATCTGGGTGGTCCAGGCCATGGTATGAGCGAGTAGACAGTTTCTGCAGAACAGGAAAGAGCCATCAAGCACCAGTTACTCCATGGAACCAAATCTTTACTGGAAAACTCAGTTACACATTTATTCATCTATTAAACAAATATTGACGGTAAATCCGTGGTGCCCTCTATAGGATAGATTATAAAGGCGCAATAGCAGTCACAGTTCCTGTCCTCATGGAACTTGCAATATGATGAGGAAGGTAAAAGTAAGGTGAATAATTCTACAACTATATAATCACAATAAGGTCCTAGGAAGACGAGACACATGCCACAATGGGTTATCAATAATAGAAGATGATCTAACGTAGGGGATTAGATCAATTTTCCAGATAATTAAACTGAGAGCTGAAAACAGAGTTAAATGGGGTTAATAATATCTTGTCATAGCGTCCTTGAGAGGATTAACTAAAACACTATAGGAAAAGCTTCAGGCCATGGCATAGTTCCTGGATTCTACTATAGCATGAATGAAGACACACTGATTTAACAACAGATTTGTGAGGGGTAAAGAAACATGATCCCTTTATATCCACACATTTAATGTAAGATCCACTTCACTTCTGAAATATAAACACCATCGGCACTGAGGCTCAGTTCTCTTTGTATTTCAAGCCTGGCATAGTACATGCCATATAGTAGATACTCAACAAACATTTGAAAAATAAATTAACATCCGTTCCATTTTTGTCTCTCTTTCATCCTTCCTTCCCTCACACATGTTATCATCTCATTTCTCTTGTCAAACACGGATTTGTTAAATGCAGTCACATTAAAATTTT
This sequence comes from Cacajao melanocephalus, assembly GCA_963573385.1. Lineage (NCBI taxonomy): Eukaryota > Metazoa > Chordata > Mammalia > Primates > Pitheciidae > Cacajao > Cacajao melanocephalus. The sequence continues at coordinate 13,621 of CAUYLG010006857.1, read as the reverse complement.
AAGGATTTATGTATTCATCCTTCATAGAGCATTCTCATTTTAAAAGCTGCTACGGAAAAGGTAAAAATCACACTCGGGAAATGAATGCATTATTGTGGAATTTTAGGTATTTCTACTAAAATTATTTTGAGGTGAAAGCCTACTCAGACCTTTGAATTAGAATACATAAAAATAAACTTTTATTAGGGTATCCGTTACTTAAACAAGTGTCAGTTCCTTTTTTGGTGACACCATTGTCCAGCGCAAGCAGACAGAGTAGCACTCTGCTCCACGTTGTTATTCAGGGATCTAGGCTCCTTGCAACTCTGGCTTTACCTTCTTCTGGGGTACTGAGTTTTCTCCATTCAGTAACAGGATGGAAAAAAAGACTGTGGAATTTACAATGGGGGTATTTAAGAGTCAGGCGGAAGAGAGACACACATCAAATTAGTTCGCATTCCAAGAGCTGGGACTTCGTTTCATGGCCACAGCTAAATGCAAAGTGAATTTAAAATGAATTCTAGCCAGGTGTGGTGGCTCATGCCTACAATCCCAGCACTTTGAGAGGTCAGGGTGGAAGAATCACTTGAGCCCAGGAGTTCAAGATTACCCTGGGTAACATGGCAAAACACTTCCAAAAAATACAAAAATTAGCCAAGTGTGGTGGTGCACACCTGTATTCCATGCTACTTAGAAGACTCAGGTGGTAGGATCACTTGAGTTTGGGAAGTGAAGGCTGCAGTGAGCCATGATCACACCACAACACACTAGCCTTGGTGACAGATCGAGACCCTGTCTCAAAAAAAAAAAAAAACTATATATTACATATAAATAAATAAATATATATATATATATGCACACATACACATATTTATGTAATAAAGTCTACGTAAGGACTCAGTACAGAGAAGGGAACACAGATATTCATGAATCCTAGAACTCCCTTTTATTCCATCTGTATGTGACAGCCACTGTCACTGTGCATTTATTGGTAGTTTTTGTTTTTTTTTTAAGTTTTGTTCTTACCATGTGACCAAAGTCAGGGATTACCCATAAAAATAGCTTGTGAAAGTTTTGTAAAAAAAAAATATATATATATATATACACATACACACACATATATATTTAATAAAACCATATGTTATATATTTATATATTTATATAAATGTATCTATATTATATATGAATGTATATCATACATATTTTTTTTTCCAGTGATAGTTCTAACCTAATTGAATTGACTCTCCAAAAGTGGATGCTAGAAAACAACACTTTGAAAAGTCTCCCCCAGGTAACTCTGGTTCAGCTAATTCAAGTCTTTGCATTTGAATATTGTTGAACTAACTCATTCATAATCCCATGTACAATCTTTTGAAGGAAGAGTGAGATGAATCTGAGCCAAAATCTTTTAAAGTATAAATTGAAATCATTCAAACAATTGAAGGTAGAGGAGGAAAGGAAAGGCTGAAAATAAGAAATAAATCCAAGTCTGAGTATTAAGAAGCACAGATAGAGAGCAAGACCAAGTCATGAGTGAAGAGCTGAGGGTGTGGAGCAATTGCAGCTAAGAGAGAAACAGGATTGTGGAACTTGGGACTGTGCTATCTGAAGGAGTATATGTGAGCCAGTCAGGCAGATCATCACCCACCGTTTTACAAATATAGAAATTAAACATCAAAGAGATGATTTTTCATTGACACTCAAGATTCAAACCCATCTTTGTCACATCATGTTATATACATTTATGCTAGGACTGACCTGAGATTTAAACCTAATTTCTGGCCACAGACAAAGCACCACTAACTGGCGACTTAAGAATGGATTCTGGAACAGGCAGTATGAGGACACACTCTTAGGTGGCCTCTCATGGTCTCCACCCGCTGTGGTTTACTCCTTTATCTAATCACCTTCCTTTAACTGTAGAAAGAACCTTTGACTTGCTTCTGATTGATTCAATATAGCAAAGGTAATAAAAATGCCACTCCAGTGACTATGTTATTCAGGTAAGACTTTGTCTTATAGTAGAATGGCTCTCTTTTTCCCTTTCTAGCTTTGAAGAAGTAAATAGCCATGTTTTAAGAGATCCTATATAGATGTCTACATGGCAAGGAACTGAGAAAAGCCACAGAAAAACTGGTGCCCTGAGTCTGTTAGCTTCAAGGAAATTAATTCTACCAACAACGTGAATGAGCTTGGAAGCATATTCTTCCCCAACCAACCTTCAGATGAAACACGATCCAGTTGACACCTTGATTGCAGCCTGGTGAGATCCTGAGCTAAGGACCCAACTAAACAGAACCCTGATTCTTGAACCACAGAGACTGTGAGATTATAAATATGCATTACTTTACACAGTTAAATTTGTAGTAATTTGTTATGTAGCAGTAGAAAATTAATGCAGGGACCTCATTTGTTCCTCTGAGTCATGCAGGTCTGACATGGAATGGTAATTCTAATTCTTAAAACACAATTGTTCAAAGTGAATTTAAAAATAAACAGCACACACATCAGCCAAAGTGTCAATTCTTGTTTCCCGATCCCCCAGAAAGAGGTCTTGCTGGGTCTGCTATGCTAATCATCTTTCCACACTGATGGTAATTTCTTCTTGACAGATTTCCTAGATAAACACTCAGCTTTCTTGTCTGTGTAGCTACTGAAATGCTGCCCTACATTAGCTTCATGCCTGATTGGCTTTTGAATGTACAAACATCATTCCAAACTTCACACAGATGGATCATGAAAAAAAGATGGTAAAATGAATAGAAATTAGCCCAACATTTCTTATTCAGATGTCTAAGGGTCTAAGGAGCAGCACAGCACGAGGTCTAGTGGCTGCCAGCCCCATGTACCTGGGCTGCTGAGCAGAGGAACACTTGGCTCCAGTCCCCTCTTCATGGCCAGAAATATCAGGTCCTTGGAGAGCAAAGATATGTTCAGAGGCAGCCTGGAGTGGGGCTTTGAACTGCTGCACTCTTCAGCCGCCCGGAACAACTGACAGATGGAGCAGGTTACAGAGCCAGGTGGGGAGGCTGAGCTGCTATCTAGCTTCCCGCCCATCAACTCATCCTTCTGTTGCTCCGGGTTGTCCCACAGGAACACAGATGCAGCAGGGACTTGAAAAGATGGGAAACACCTTAGCAAGAGCTTCTAAGTCAGCCACGAAGTGCAGCCAGCCTTTGGGAATGGGACCAACTGCCACGTTTGCTTTGCAAAAAATGAGTCGGGTCCTACTCTCCACAACATGAAGAGGGAGCTACCCTAGACTGTGGGGGAGGAGTTGGCCATATGTTGGCTTCATCCTATAGGCAGGACTAAATAAACTCCCCACAGAGGCCCGTAACCTCACCATCTCAAGCAAACAAAAATAATTTTTGGAAAAATTAGATTTTATAATTTTAAAAGATTTCTTTATTGTGGTAAGAACACTTAACATGAGATTCACCTTCCTAACAAATCTTTAAGTGTACTGTACATTGTTGTTGACTATAGGTAAAATGTTGTACAACAGCTCTCTAGAGTATTTTAATCCTGCTCAACTTAAACTTTATACCCATTGCTTTCTAACTCTTGATTTACCTCTCGCCCCATTCCCTGACAACCACTACTCCACTTCTTTGCTCAAAAGGAAAATATTTGGACTAATCAACAGCATTTCACCTGTCTTAACCCCCAAAATCCACCTTATCACTGTAATTCCCACCCTTAACTTTCTTTTTGTCAGCCACTTGTTTCCTCAAAAATCATGAAGCTTACCTTGTAATTTTTCTCCATTTTACACTTTCCTTTCCTCTTTCTGTTGTCACATCTTCATCTATGCAACAAATAAAAATTCACACACACACACACACACACACACACACAAACCTGAAATTTGAAAATACATATTCCTAGAATCAAAGGCGAAAATAAAAAGAGTAGGAACATACATTACAGTTCAAACTGAGGAAAAAAAACATGTGGCAGTACAGATAAAGGATAAGAAATAGTTCCTAGAAGGAAAATCACTCTCATCTGCAAATCAGATCAGCAGATGTTTAATGAGCACCCACTATAGTCAACACACTAAACTAGATGTTAAGATATAAACAAATTTAAATTACAATTTCTTTCCTTAAAAGTTTATGATTTGTTTGAGGAGCTAAAACAAAGAGATTAGAATGACAACATAGTATACATTGTATATTTCATTTCACTTATACTGCATTACTATCTTTAGTGGATTACTTTTTCAGACAGAGTTTCACTTTTGTTGCTCAGGCTGGAGAGCAATGGCATGATCTTGGCTCACTACAACCTCAGCCTCCCGGTTTCCAGTGATTCTCCTGTCCCCGCTTCCCAAGTAGCTGGGATTACAGACATGTACCACCATTCCTGGCTAATTTTTTTTTATTTTTAGTAAAGATGGGGTTTCTCCATGTTGGTCAGGCTGGTCTCTAACTCTCAACCTCAGGTGATCCACCTGCCTTGGTAACCCAAAGTGCTGAAATTCCAGGTGTGAGCCACCATGCCCAGCTGTGGATTACTTTTTATAAACCACTTTTTTATTTCTAATCTTGACTTACCCTTAGAGAAAGCTTGTAGTGGGGGCCTTTTTTTCCCTTTTAAATACTTACAAGGAAAAAGGGAGTCTCAGAAACATGGTGATGTGCTGAAAATCACACAGCAAATAAGTGTGTGACCCAAATCTTAAACACGGTTTTAACTAAATTCAGTGCCCTTTGCAATTTATGCATCTGTTTCTAAATGAAACAAACTATAGACATGAAAGATGTCCACAAATGGGACAAACTATGGAGAATCACATAAACAAGTTTGGCAGCAGGGATATGGAATCTGAGCTGGTCCTGAATAATGAGTAGATTTAGGAATCCGGAAAGCTGGAGAGGGCACTTTGGGTAGGGGAAATGTTGAGAGCAAAGGCTTAGAAGCAGAAATAAGAGTTAATTAATTTAAAGCCCTCTAAGCATTTATGTTATTGAATGTCATCCATATTTCATACTTGCAGTCATTTTCTGTGTCTGTAAAATAAGAAAATATCTTTTTATTGGGTACATGCATTGTTTTTCTCCTTTGAGGCAGGGGTATAGAATAGGGGCAGGTCCAACCAGAGCATAAAGAGCTGGAAACCTCCAGATGCTAGAGATCAGTGGCTTCAGAGTGGAAATGGATTCTGAGCAAACTAAGTTTTATAGCTCTAATTAGAAAGTATAGTTTTATGGCTCCAAAGAGTACAAAAGACTCATCTGTGTAGATTTTATACAGTAGCATAAAAATTAATTGAAAGTCTTTCTTTAGTATCTAAAGCTGTGTTTGGCTCTTATTTCACCTAAACATTCAGCACTTATTATAAAAGAAGTGAGTTTTGGGTATGTTACTTTTTGTAATTTGAATACTTTGGATTCATAAATGATTCAGTATTTTTTTTTTTTTGAGACAGAGTTTTGCTCTTGTTGCCTAGGCTGGAGTGCAATGGTGCGATCTCAGCTCACTGCAACCTCCTTCTCCAGAGTTCAAGTGATTCTCCTGCCTCAACCTCCACAGGTACCCGGGATTACAGGTGCCCGCCACCATTTCTGGCTAATTTTTTGTATTTTTAGTAAAGACAGGGCTTCACCATGTTGGCCAAGCTGGTCTCAAGCTCCGGACCTCAGGTGATCCACCCACCTCGGCCTCCCAAAGTGCTGGGATTACAGGTATGAGCCACCGCACCTGGCCATTTTTCTTTCTTTTTTTTTTTGGATATATGGGCAAATGATTTTTGTATTTTGAACATTTCAAATTCATAAATGATTCAGTATTAAGTTTTTCTTTTCTGTTTTTGAATATATGGGCAAATACAGTCATTGATGTTCACAGATGTTCACTGTATTTTGTGGTTTCCACTAATTGCAAGTGTGATAGCAAAAATCTCCAAGAAGCAAGCAACACAATCAGACTACAGACATTTCTACTGGATATAAACCATCTCTTAGCATTCGATGCATTGTGCGTGTGCTCAGTGCTAAGCTCATTATTGAATGATTAGCAGAGACAATAGAGAAACAGAGGATGTGCCATGGATACAATGAGTGGATTGTCTCAACTAAAAATAGAAATGAGTGGATCTTTCCAAATTGTTAATCTATCAATAAAAGATTCCCAATGACACAATAATTAAATCAACCTTACCTGTTCAGCAAATCACCTTGTATTGAAAAGAAAATCATTATTATCTTATAAAATACTTTCTCTTAAAGATGTATGTTAGTTAAAGTAAACTTTGAAATCAAGTTTGCTCAGCTAAGACAGAGCCCTGAAGTAAGAAAGAGAATGCCAGAAGGGAAGGACGCTGCCTGTGACACCTGCAATGCCTGTGCTTTCTATGTATGATTTCAGTTCAGTGTTCCACAGCCTAGGAAGCACATCCATTATTATATTTCCAGTTTCCAAGTAATCTCACTGTGAAGATTAAACATGAAGATTCAAGCCCATGCTCCCTTGATGTCTGTGGCCCCCCAAGAGGAAATGAACACAATGATCATTTCTGGGAGGGGGCACGTGCTCTCTGTTCCAATCCTCCCATGTAGTCCTTGCCCACTGCCTTCCTTGGTGTAAGATAAGGCTTCATGCCAATAGAGAATTGGCTTTTCCTGTTATTGCCCCTATTAAGAGTTACCACCATCATTACTTTTAAGGTTTAAAAAAATCGAGAGGATTCTGGAAAATTCTCTTCTTCATTATAAGTCCCTGAATAACATTCAGGTAGGAAAAAGACTTATACATGTACATATAAACAGGTAAAGTCATATGTAAATAAAAGCATAATAGTAGGCAAAATCTAGGATCCATGCGGTTATTTTTTCCTTACCTAATTGAAGGATTACTCTAAAAGTTACTACGATAAATATAGAAGTGGATACATCTATCTTCATCACAGAATAGTGACACTGATACAAAATTAAAATTGTAAAACACAAATTTTTTCTGAGCTCCGTATCGAACTTTTAAAACATTTCTGTAATTCAATTCCTTCTGCTCAACCCTATGGACAATTACTGTATTTGCAGAATTTCTTGATGAGAAAAGATACGATTATGCATAATGGTATTTCTTTACAATGACTTATTTTCATGCAAATTTTAATGCCAGGAAAACAATCAAATCTGTATTCTGTTGAAAGAAAAATACACACAAATGGCCAAAAACTGAATAATGGTTAGGCAATTTTAACAATGAAATATTATTGTCATTTCATGAGGATGGCAGGTTAAATAGAGTGGTATATGAAAAAAATATGTATGTGTAATACAAAGTAGACAGCATGAACAAGAGGGTCTTGGTTTAATAGATCTAATGTCCTTAGCACAGGATACAGGGTAATGCCTTGTCTGAATTGTGGAAAAGTTACTCAATTCCCATTCCACTCCAGCTTGACAAAATGAACATCTCAATACCGACCCAAACAGTACATAAACTTTGTCCATTACAATATGCACTTGACTGCCCCTGATTTTATGACCAGTGTTATGGCCTCAGTTTTGGAAGTATGAGAGTAGCACCATCACTTGGGGTTGGTCTTTAACAAGATAAGTAATGGAGGGGCTACCTTACCTTAAATTCTACTCAATGCAATCTCATAGTCGAAATAATGTCAATAGAATAGCAATTTGAAAATGAAATTAGAAAAACAATTCCATTCACAGTAGCATCAACAAAAAAAATACTTAAAAAATTAACAAAAGGAATTTAAGCCTTGTACACTGAAAAGTATAAAAGTACACAATTGTTGAAATAAAGTTAAAAAGACCTAGATAAATCAAAAGACATTCCATGCCCATGGATTGGAATCGTTCATATAAGATGACAAGAATGCTCAAAATCGATCAACAGATCAACTCAGTCTCTATCAAAATCCCAGCTGGTTTCTTTGCAGAAATTGGCAAGCTCATCCCAGAAAGTATATGGAAATTCAGGGTACCCAGAATAGCCAAAACAATCTTGAAAAAGAACAAAACTGGTAGACCCAACATTTCCCTAATTTCAAAACTTATCATGAAAAAACAGTAATAAGCAAGTGTGGCCCTGGCATAAAGATAGATTATATAGACTATTGTCAAAAAAAAAAACGAAAAAAGAAAAACAAAAACTAAAAGACTAAATATAAATAGATTTTTAACAATAGCACCACAACAATTCACTGGGGGAAAGAATAGTGATTTTCATAAACAATGCCAAAACACCTGTACAAGAATGAAGTTAGACCCTTAGCCTACATCAACCATAAAAATTAACTAAAAATAGATTATACACCTAAACATAGGAGCCAACACTATTAACCTGATGGAAAAACGTAACTAAATATTTGATACCTTGGGTGAGGCAATAGTTCCTATAGTAGCAAAAGTACAAGGAAAAAAAGAAAAAATAGATGAATTCAACTTCATGAAAATTATAACTTTTTGTGTTTCACAGAACATCATCTGAAAAGAGTGAAAACAAAACACACAGAATGGGAGAAAATACTTGCAAATTGTATATTCAGTAGGGAATTTTACCCAAAATAAGGAATTTTTATAACTCAATAATAAAAGGACAAATAATCTAATTTTAAATTGTCAAAGGAATAGACGTTTCTCCAAAAAAAGATGGACAAATGGCCAATGAGCACAAGAAATGATGACACATCATTAGTTGCTAAAGAAATAAAAATCAAAACCACAATGAGATGTCATTTTCTACCCTTTAGGAATTCTGAAATAAAGTCAATACCGAGTGTTTGTAGGATATGGAGAAACTGGAACTTTCATGCATTGCTGGTAGGAACAAAAAATGATGCAGACTCTTTGGGAAACCATCTTGCATTTCCTCACCATGTTAATCAGAGTTACCATATGACCCAGCAATTCTGTTAGCAGGAACTGCAAGACTCCTCAGTTTTTCTCTAACTTCAGAAGAAGAATTTGGCCAAGAAGCAACTAGTAATGTCAACAAAAAGTTCATTAAGGAGATAAGAGGACACTCCAAAAGCGGAGCAGGCTAACTCCTCTGGAAGACAGCTCTAAACTAGTCTACTTGGAAAAATAGCAGAAAGGGTGTTTATTTAAAGAAACAGTACACTCTGAAAGAAAAGTAAGAGTGGGCTGCCCAAAAGAGAGTACGAGTCAGCAGCAGCCAATGCTGAGGGACTCTTTAAGAATCTTACATGATTGCCGGGTGCCGTGGCTCACGCCTGTAATCCCAACTCTTAGGGAGGCAGAGGCAGGAGGATAGCTTGAGCCCAGGAGTTCGAGACCTGCCTGGGCAACATAGCGAGACCCTGTTCTCCACAAAAAGGAAAAAAACAAAAAGGAAAAAAAAAAGAGAATCTTACATGATTATTCATGAAGGGATGTGAGGGGGTGTCACTTGCAACAATGTTTTAGGCAGAAATATCTGAGAATGGATATTTATAAAGAAAAGAGGATTAATTAGCTCACAGTTGCACAGGCTGTACAGAAAGCACGGCTGGAGGGGCCTCAGGAAACTTACAATTATGGAAGGTGAAAGAGAAGCCAGAACATCTTACATGGCCAAATCAGGAGGAAGAGAGTCAGGGAGAAGGTGCTACACACTTTAAAACAAGCAGATCTCATGAGAACTCATGCACCATCATGAGAAGAGCAAGGAAGAAATGCGCAAAACATGATCCAGTCACCTCCAACTAGGCCCTGCCTCCAACACTGGGGATTACAATTTGACATGAGATTTGAGCAGGGACATAGACCCAAACTATATCAGGCAGGCCTCTTGTGGGCACGTGTTCTGTGGTGGTGCATGCTAATACATATGTCATGTGTCTCATTAGCATTTAAAATCTCCACCCAGGGATGCAACTTTTACTATTATAATGAGCAAAAGAGTACTCTAAGGAATGTTATTGAAGAACTACACATGCCCATCAGTGGAGAAAGTGTCTACCACGACTCTCTCTAGCTAGAGCCAGTAAGCCCCATTAAAGGCTGGAGATGACCAATCACAAGGCCATGCAAAGCCAAAGTAGCCACTGTCTTTTTTGCTGACTGTCAGCGGGCAGTGTTGACTCTCAGTGGGCAGCATCTCCAGGACTTCTTTTCCCAGGGGCTCTCTTGCCCGCTCATTTCTGGCTATCTGCCTACTCCAAAAGTTCCAATCCTAGGTATATACTCAAGAAAAATAAAAGTATATGTCCACACAAAAACATGGTCATGAATGCTCACATCAGCACTGTTCATAATTGTCAAAAAGTGAAAACTAACCGAGAAGTCTATCAAGTGATGAGTGAATAGAATATGGTATAACTATACAGTGGCATATTAATTAGCAATAAAAAGAAATATAGTATTTATATATGCCACACATGGAGAAACCTTATAAATATTATGCTGAGAAAAAGAAGCAAAAGGCCGGGCACGGTGTCTCACATCTGTAATCTCAGCACTTTGGGAGGCCGAGGCAGGCGGATCCCGACGTCAAGAGATCAAGACCATGGTGAAAGCCCGTCTCTACTAAAAAAAAATACAGAAATTAGTTGGGCGTGGTGACGTGTGCCTGTAGTCCCAGCTACTCAGAAGGCTGAGGCAGGAGAACTGCTTGAACTTGGGAAGTGAAGGTTGCAGTGAGCCAAGATTGTGCCACTGCACTCCAGCCTGATGCCTGGCAACAGAGAAAGACTCTGTCTCAAAAAAAAAAAGAAAAAAGAAAAAGAAGCAAGACACTTTAGCCATGTATCACATGATTTTACTTATATGAAAAGTCAAAAGGCAAATTCATAGAACTGATAAGTACTTGCCAGAGAAGGAGGAGGAGGAGGAGGAGGAGGAGGAGGAGGAGGAGGAGGAGGAGGGGCGGGAGGGGGAGGGGGGAGCGGGGAGTGGGAAGAAGAAGAAAAAAAAACTAAGAAGTGACTGGTACTGACGAGGACTTTCTTCTAGGAGTGATGAAAATATTCTAAAAGTAAATAGCACCAATTCTTTCATAACTCTGTGACTATACAGAAGTCAATGAACTGTACCGTTTCAATAGGTAAAATTATGTCTCATTAAATTTGAATTATATCTCTTGAAAGCTGTTATTTTACAAAAAGTATGAAACATGAAAGAAAAGATTTATAATTGGAATACATTATAGCTAAAGCCTTTAGCTTATCAAAAGGGCACCATTACAAAAATGAAAGGCAAGCCCACAGAACAGAAGACATTCACCAAACATGTAGGTCTGGAAAATCAATCATCGCCAGAATTTATAAGCAGTGTTTAGAAATAAGAAAAAGAGAAAAAAATCAGTCCATAGAAACATGGGCAAGACTTACACAGATACTTCACAAAGAAGATGTCAAGTAAAAAACACGCATAATAAAAGATGCTCAGCATCATTAGTCATCAGGAAATTAAAAATTAAATTCACAAAGTGAAGCTGCTACGCATGGATTAGAAGAGGTAAAATGAAAATGAGAGAAAACATCAAAAGTACAGGAGAGTTACAAGCAAAGGGAATTCTTATATACTGCTTGAGTGATAAAATTTTTTATTATTTATTATGTTTTTAATTTTACAGATGGGACAATCTCGCTCTGCTGCCAGGCTGTCTCGAACCCCTGACCTCACAAGATCCTCCCACCTCAGCTTCCCAAGTTATTAGGATTATAGGCATCTAGAAAAACTGTAATTATCTACTAAATGTTAACATATACATACCATAACACAACAATTCCTTTTTTATGTACATATGCAATATAAACTACATCAAATGCCCAGGCATGGTGACTCATGAATTTAATCCCAGCACTTTGGGAGACTGAGACATGAGGACTGCTTAAGGCCAAGGGTTTGAGACCATGCTAGGCAACACAGTGAGATTCTGTCTTCACAAAAAATAAATTAGCCAGGCATAGTGGCATACGCCTGTAGTTCCAGCTACTCAGAAGGCTAAGACAGGAGGACTGCTTCAACCCAGAAGGTTGAGGATATAGTAGCCATGATTGCACCACTGCACTCCAGCCTGGGTGGCAGAACGAGACTGTATCTAAAAACAAAACAAGAAAGAATAAAGAAATAAAGAGAGAAACAGAGAGGAGGAGAGAGAGAGAGAAACAGAAGGAGAAAGAGAAAAAGACAAAGAAAAAGAAAAAGAAAAGAAAGAATGAAAGAATGAAAGAATGAAAGAAAGAAAAAAGAAAAGAAATTGTATCAAAAGAGAAATATGAGAATATTATTTTATTTTTTTTATTTTTTCAAACAGTCTTGCTCTGCTGCTAGGCTGGAGTGCAGTGGTGCGATCTTGGCTCACTGCAACCTCCGCCTCTTGGATTCAAACAATTCTCCTGCCTCAGTCTCCCAAGTAGCTAGGACTACAGGTGTGTGCTATCATACCCAGCTAATTTTTGTATTTTTAGTAGAGAAGGAGTTTCACCATGTTAGCCATGATGGTCTTAATCTCTTGATCTCATGATCTTCCTGCCTTGGCCTCCCAAAGTGCTGTGATTATGTTAATAACAATACCATTTGTAAAATCTCCAAACTGGAAATAATCCCAAAATCTATCAAGAGTTAAATGAATAAATAAGTTATGAAATATTCATTCAAAAGAACGTGAATGAATGGACTGCTGTGTACAACAAACTGGATAATTCTCACAAATGTAATTTTAAATAAAGAAGACCATTACCAAAACGAACACATTCTATGATTTTATCCAAATAAAGATTAAAATCAGGAAAACTTTTCAACAGTAATAGAAAATGGGACAGTGCTTACCCTAATAGAAAGGGGTTTTGACTGGGAAGAGATAAAAGGAGGGTTTCTTGAATACTAGGGATGGTCTATTTCTCAAAGCGGAAATTAATCAAGTTATATCCTTAGATCTCTATATTTAACACATGTATATTAACTTCAACAAAATGTTTGCCTTAAAAATTTACACAGTCATCACATAAGTTTATCACATATCACATTACAAAACAAAAGTTTGCCAATACAATTTTTTTTTAGGAGCAAACATATTTTTTTCTGCCTAGAATTTACCCCTAAGCATCTTCTGTATAAAGCTAGGGCTCCAAGCTCTGATATATAAGGGAATAGAAAAAAAAATCCATTTGAAACATCCAAGTGTTAATTTCTTTTTACTTAAATCATACACTTCGTTTGCAAAATAACATTTTAGGTGCTAACAGTATCAAAAGCCAAGTTTTCTAGTCTCTTATCAGTCTATGGAAGCTTCTGTGAACACTGATGTGAAAATCTTCAATAAAATACTGGCAAACCAAATCCAACAGAACATCAAAAAGCTTATCCATCACGATCAAGTTCACTTCATCCCTGGGATGCAAGACTGGGTCAACATATGCAACTCTATAAACATAACCCATCACATAAACAGAACCAAAGACAGAAACCACATGACTATCTCAATAGATACAGAGAAGGCCTTCGACAAAATCCAACAGCTCTTTATGCTAAAAACTCTCAATAAACTAGGTATCGATGGAACATATCTCAAAATAATAAGAGCTATTTATGACAAACACACAGCCAATATCATACTGAATGGGCAAAAACTGGAAGCATTCCCTTTGAAAACTGGCACTTGACAAGGATGCCCTCGCTCACCATTCCTATTCAATATAGTATTGGAAGTTCCAGCCAGAGCA